>CM060107.1:42902806-43147806 GCA_030522415.1 Channallabes apus | reverse complement strand
TCTTGTTTGTAATGGATGGACAATCCACCAAGGGGCAAGAAGGCTTTAACTGAAAATTATCCAGCAAATCAAATAAACAATGACATTTTTTATGTGTGTGTCCACACACACATTACCTGTCAAAAGCCAGTTTTATGGTGCTTGAGAGGTTTTTAAAAGAACTTTGTTGTTGTTACTGTTACTTAATTACCTAATCCCATATGTGTTATTGCATAGTATAAAAAGAATCCAATATTGTTCTAGAATGTAGAAACTAAATCCAAACTTTTGACTGATATAAACAACCATTGCCGTATTAATGTTGATTTGCCTGCTGTATCTGTGCTTTATTCCTGTAATACAGCATTACTTAAAAACAAAACAAGCGAAAAATAAATAAACATTGGAACAGCTTGTTGGCTCTCCATGTTCAGCTTAAAGAGCTGGCTGACAGAATGAGATATGCAGTGCGTGAGGAATGCGTACAGGAGAATAAGGGTGAATTCCTCATGTTACAGTGATCTGGATCGTCTTCTGACATGCCACAGATCATCCACAGACTTGTAGCATAAAGGAAAAGCCGAATGTGAAATGTTAAATTGCTAGGCTACAATAGAAGCTCCCCATGACTCTCACATTCCTATGGTTACACTAACCCAATAGCCTCTAGAATGTGTGGCAGTAATACTAGTGACTAGTGACACAGGCCAGTCGACAAAGCCAACAGAGAACAGTTTCTGATCATGTTCTCGTACCTCATCTGGTTAAAACACCTGTATTATCAGTAAGTCTTTTACCAAACATATTATCTTTGTTAGCTAAGTTCTACTGTACATTTAAAAAAAATCTTTGTTTTATTATCGGTAATAAGACAGCCTTAAAATGCACAAAGTGTCAACTTATCAATTACAGGCTGAAAAATTGGAAGCCTAAATGAATGACTCAGATTTTTCCTGCAGACTGGAGAGAATAAATGTGAATCAATTCATCAAATCAATCAATGAACCATGTTATCAGGTATTAAAGTCTTTTAACTTGTTCAGCCTGGCGCTGACACAGTACAGGCTATTGCATGTTATTACAGGTCACTACATCCATTATTATCCTAAATCCTTAATAAAACACAGGGAAAAAGTTTCTTTTAGGTATGCATCTGTAAACACCCTCCCTGTCTCAGTGCTTGGCTGAATGCTGGTTGACTCACAGCACTGTATATATACACTACCGCTCAAAAGTTTGGGATCACTTACTGTACAAATTTCTTTGTTTTTGTTTAGTGATTTATTTTCTACAGCAATACTGGGGATTTCAAAACTATGAAATAACACGTATGGAATCAGGTATCTATGTAACAACAACAGTCATTTAACACGGCAGTCAGTCTTTCTGGAATAGTTCTTGCAAGAACAGTATTGTCAAGTGCATTTGCAAAACCCATCAAGCACCATAATCAAATTGACTCTCATGAAGACCATCCCAGGAAGGCAAGCCCAAATTTTAAATGAACTTCTCCTCTGCAGCAGAGGTAGCATCGCTTTACAGTGTCTAAAGTAATAAAATTCAGAAACGACCATGGAGTTAGAAAGTGATCCTAAACTATTCAGCAGTAGTGTACATGACACACTATTAGCATTTTGTAGGATGGTAGCCGAGTCTGTCAGAGGAACCAACGATGTTGGCTAATGTTTAGCACAAGCAAAATTTTGTGCTTTGAGTTATCCTTCACTTGCACCTTACTTGTCCCCTTTCCCTTTTTGTACTTGTTCATTGTCCTTTTATTGATGTAGCACTATGCTGGCCAATAGGTTACACATAAATCATATAAACATCATGTCTTATCATAGATACCTGCTGGAACAAGACTTCCCAGGCATGCGGATCGGTCCAGAACCCACCACGGACTCGTTTATTGCCGTGATGCATGGGGACATCGAAGGCCTGATACCAGGAAATGCTCTGGTTGTGGATCCAAAGAAGCCTTTTCGTAAGCTAAATGCTTTTGGCAATGCGTTTCTTAACAGGTGAGTATGAATCATAGAAACCAGGAATAATAAATCTGCATAAATATAATGCAGATTTCTTAGTTTTACACTTTATATTTCTTTGCTAAATGTATACACTACTAGTCAAAAGTTTGGACCTTCTCCTTCTTTAGGTTTTCTCTATTTTTTTTTTTTACATTGTACATTAATACTGAAGACATTCAAACAATGAAAGAACATGGATTTGAAATGATGTAGTAAACATCCCAAAGTATGTTTTATATTTTAGATTGTCCAAAGTAGCAACATTTTAGCTTTTATAACAACACACACTCATGTCATTCTCTCATCAGATGAGGTAGTCTGGAATTTTTTTCAATTCACATGTGTACCTTGTCAAGAGTTAATTTATGGTATTTCTTGCCATCTTAATGTGATTTAGAACCAACATTTGTCTTGTGCAAAGAAAGGGTAGGTGCAGAGTCAATAGCCCTACTAGTGCTACTGCAACTACTGTCCAAATCCATATCATATCAAGGAACATTCAGTTAAGTAAAGAGAAAAGACAGTCCATTATTACTTTAATCAAAAGGCAAGCAAACCGAAAAATCTACTTTAAATGAATTCCCAAGTTAAAACCATCAACGCTATGATGAAACTCTGAGGTCCGTCCCAGGAAGCCCAAGAGCTACCGCTACTGAAGAGGATAAGTTTATCAGAAAGACTAGCCTGAAAAAAATGCAGATTTACAGCACCTTAGATTTCAAGTGGCAGACATATTTCAACATTTGTTGAAAGAAGGAGAGTGATGGAGTGCTGCATCAGAACACCTGGCCATGAGTTGGACAGAAACTGAAGGAGATGCAGCCAACAAGTACTCAACACCTCTGGGAACTCCTTCAAGATTGTTGGAAAACCATTCCAGCTGATTACCTCATGATGCTGACTGGGAGATTAGTTGACGATATTACTGCTTTTCAAACTGTGAACTCTGACATGTGGGTGTTAGACTTACTGGAGTGAAGTGAGTAATAGCGTGATGGCAAACATCTTCACGAACAAAAATCTCCCAAGTGAGGGAACATTTCACTCTTATCTCGAGCAAAACAGCCGCTAGAATCAGTGGGAAAGACTTTGTGTTGGCAGGTCATGGCTAAGTGCGCTGTGAAGGAGCGTCAGGTCCAGTTAGTGAGAAATATTCACAAGAGAATATGGATAATTAGTGACTGTCTGTTGCTGTGAGTCTGGTCTCTAGTTTTAGTTCTCCTAACCTGACCCTAAAGTGAAATACACAGATCATGCATACACACACACACACACACACCTGGTTGTTGGCTTTTGAGCTCTGTTTGCATGCTCTCACTCTCTCTCTTTCTCTCTCTCACACACACACACACACCTTGTTGTTGGCATTTGAGCTCTGCTTGCATGTTCTCTCTCTCTCTCACACACACACACACACACACACACACTGTTGTGCTCTCCTCTTTTTTCAGCTCACAGCAGCGCACACGTACACACTAATTTGCCATATTCTCCTCAGGTGTGTGTCCATTTGACACTTGCTTCACTCCCATATTATTCACAATTCACTTCCCTTGACCCCGTCCCTGCCACTCGACCACACCCCTTCACCATAGACTTGATCTCAGTTTAATCTCACTTAAACTCTCATAATCATCCACCATCTTTAAGCTTTAATTACTAGTTATATTTTATTGCCGCTCCTTGGTTTTAAATTTTGATTCATTAGAAAAGTTCACTAAAAGAATTTTTTTTTTTAATGAAGAGGTCATCTTTATGATCTTGTCTGGTAGTTATCACATACACAAATACATCTCAGGCTAAATTTAAAAGCTGATATTTAAATAAGAGACACTGAGTAATTGTGCCATTTGGAATCCGATGAATCATTACAATCAATAGATTACTTGATTATCAAAACAATCGTTAGTTGCAGCTCTAAGAAACAAGTTATTACCAAGTGAACTAGACTTGCACTATCTACTATAAAATCTGACATGCTGTTTCTTATATTCTTCAGCTTTATCCATCAAAAACGATCTCATTCATAAACGACACAAGAGACCTAAATGCTGAGATCATCTTCTAAAGAGAGAATGTGTACAGAATTTCATTGTTTCACAGTACTAATGCGTAACATTTTTACTTGCGTGACCCAATAATGCTCTCTGTTTTTAAAAGCTCTCACAGTTCATCAAGCATCCCTGTCTAACTGCTGACTATTTTTGCAGCTGCCATTACTCAGCAAGTTACTTCTTCTCTTTCACAGGGTTGTATATCTGGCATGGTATTTAGTACACTCAAAACAAAACACATTCACAGCATGAAGGTGGCTCATAACGTGTTGTCAAAAAGATGAGGAAAGAAACAATTGGTTCACTTGAAGAAATAAAATTGCTAATATAATTATTTAAAAACACTGAGTAGAAATTCATATTGAGCTGCTGTTTATAATGTGGAATGTTTGAGTAATTTATCCAGTCATGTTGGGTTTCAGAAAAATCTAAAGACACAGTTGCCCCTGACACACTACTCTCAGATATTATGTAGTTGTAGAGGAGTCTTGGGGAAGTTGTGGGGGTCATGGGGGTGGTGAGGGAGTCATGAGGGAAGTAAGGTGGAGTCTTCAGGGAGCCATAAGGGAGTGGTACGGTGGAGTCATGGGGTTGCAGAGGGGAATGCGTTGGAGTCACAGAGGGGAACGTTGTGGAGGGGAACACAAGCTTATCACCTCGCATCTCAAGGTTCCTTAATCACTCATCTACCACCAAGTCAGGACAAAGTGAAATATGGTTAAAATAGTTATTACTTCATGCCTTATTGTGATGTGTGATTCTCTCTCTTCTCTGTTTCTCTCTATCTCTTTATGTTTGTGTATATGTGTGTGTAGGTTTGTGTGTGCCCAGCTCCCGAACCCTGTTCTGGAGAGCATCAGTGTGATTGACACCCCAGGAATCCTGTCTGGAGAGAAACAAAGGATTAGCAGAGGTAAAAGAGGCGCACGTTTTAAACAAGGACCTTTGCATCTTTATTATCTTTTATTAACATGGTTACATGGTTTCAGTGCCTCAGCATGACTATATTGTAATGTTAGAAATTGGAGCATCTTAAATTCCCAAGTATTTGCAAGTTTGAAATCTGATGATTCCACAGCCAAACGCTTAGGCAGCAAACCCGGAATCGCAAACTTTCTTTGCACAGTAGGAACACTAGGGCATCAGCAGTTGTTGTGAAGGAGGGAAGATGGTGCTTTCTTTTGTGGGTGTTTTCACCCTCACAGTTATATCAATGAGATGAGTTGGGAATTGAAGGGTAAATTGGGGAAAATGTGGTCCATCATGAAAAAACACATTTCTCTCTCTCTCTCTCTCTCTCTCTCTCTCTCTCTCTCTCTCTCTCTCTCTCTCTCTCTCTCTTTAAATAAAGTTAAATAGTGAGCAAACATGTTGGTTTGGACTTGAAGCAAACCTGAATAAGAATTCTGCATCAGAATAGGAAAATAATTTAAATTTTGCATGGAAAGCCTCGTTCCACAACCTTTCACAGTGATACAGTGTGCAAAAATACATATTAATATACACGCTATATGTATGTAATACTACTGTATGTTGTAACTGTATGGAATGTTCTTATGTCCCTGAGGTCAAATCTTTCTAGACTTTTTTTTCTATTCTTTCTCATTCTTCTTCCCCATGCATTGGGTCAAGACCTACTCATTCACAGTTCACTGTAAGGGCTGTATTTAGCAGCACCTAATCAAACTGGGCTCTCTCGTTCATGCCACTACTCACTGTGAAATACCTCCACATGAGAAGGAAAAGAAAAGTCATTCCCTTCAGTATGTGTCTCTACTGTAGTATAGTATAATACAGTATAGTATAGTATAGTATAGTATAGTATAGTATAGTAGTCTGTGCTCAAAACATTATGGTTTCACATAGGATTTATTGCAATTGATTTTTCACATAGTTTCTTTCAACAACATTGACAAACACACAAACCATGTCCCTTTTTTTCTGCTTCGTTGCTTTATGGTTATGTTCACACATGCTTGTTGAGCTCAGTGCATCATTCCTTTATTTTATTCTCCTTTGTTTCATGAGCGGTTTCTTTGTTTCTCCCTCTGTCAACAGAGGCAAAAGAAGATGTGTATGGTTATAGCTGCCTGCGTAAATGCCTGTACGGAGGTATTGTAGATGGTGGCAAATTTTCATATGCGAGTGTTAACAGCCTCAGCTTGTTACTTAAAAACAACAACAACAACAACAACAACAGTGCACTGCCTTGTCATTTCTGACAGGCAACACAATTACAAAGCCTGAAATTAACCTATACATTTCTGTCTACCTCAATGCCCGGCTTCTTTCCCAGTTTCACTTGGTATTTTCTTGCCTTATCACATGAATTTGTTTAGTTTTAGTAATAGGCTTGTAAAAAGAGAGAGAAAGAGCAAGAGGGAGAGCGAGAACTACACTAGGAGCCAGGTCAGCAGCTATTGTAGTATAAGGAAAGATGGGTGAATTGACTAGATATAATATCAGTATAATTAACTAGTTTAGACATTAAATGCTAATAATAAAGCAGTTAACCCTTAAAATATAGTGTGAACGTCTATGAGAAAAGGCTTTCTTGTCGTGTTGACAGCAGAAGTTAGTATGAGTCACACATAGTAATGCAGACAGTTATGAACTTCTTTCCTTGTGAAACTGCTAAATCAGAAGCTTTTCTTTTGATTCCAGCCAGCATGGGATTTTCCTGTGGAAAAAAAGTCTGTGCTTTCCAAACCCCATGCCCCTGATATTAACACACTAATTATTCTGCCATTAGGAAATACTGACCCTGTTTTCTTTCTTTTTTGCTCTTTTCTGGTAGAGAGAGAGAGAGTGAGTGAGTGAGTGAGTGAGTGAGTGAGTGAGTGAGTGAGTGAGTGAGTGAGTGAGTGAGTGAGTGAGTGAGTGAATAAGATCCATCAATCTGTGACCATGATTTTACAGGAGACATTCTGATGCTGTGGCATGCAGTTAGACTTAAGCTCAATACATATAAAATATAATGGACGCTCAGATATTCAGGATTGTGAAAAAGTCTTACGCACCCCGTGTTTAAAGTACAAACTTTGTTATAGATTTGTAAAAACTTTTATGAATTTTTTTATTGAGTCATTACAAAATTTTTTTTTTTAACATTTAAAACCACAAAATTAAACATTACGGAAAAATATTTGGATACCTGAAAGGAAAGCAGCATAATTATATACGCGATCACTTTTTAGACAAAAATCTAAATGGAAATCTAAAGAGAACTGTGGGTGGATTTGCAGGATGCTTAGTGAAACTTTCCTTATGAAATTGCACAATTTGTACCTGAGACTAAAAGTTCCTTAAAGCGTTGTCACACCAAATATTGGCTCTGAATTATTGTTCACTTCTTCACATTCATTTGCATGTGCCTAAGACTTTTGCACAGTACTGTACAGTCTTTTACACAGACCATTTCATGCTTAAAGACTTTAGGACAATGTACTAGGTGCTTTATTCATGGTTGAAAAAAAAAAAGGTTTATTATACTGTATAGCAGTATGGAGTGGAACTAACGCTTCTGCTGGAGGTCCAGAAGCTAGTGCATCCTGAAAGATATTATAATAAAATCCCACAGCCTAAATGCCTTTAACCACCTTGTTAGA
The DNA here is from genome assembly GCA_030522415.1 of Channallabes apus. Lineage (NCBI taxonomy): Eukaryota > Metazoa > Chordata > Actinopteri > Siluriformes > Clariidae > Channallabes > Channallabes apus. The sequence continues at coordinate 43,140,138 of CM060107.1, read as the reverse complement.
TGTGCTCCAGCAGGGTCCATAACTCTTTCTGCTTTTCACCTGTTACTTGAAGGTCATGTTGAAAAATGAAGGCCATTAGTTATGGACACTTTAGACCTTTGAATAACACTCTGCTTCTGCCTTTTCCAGGCTATGACTTTGCTGCTGTACTCGAGTGGTTCGCTGAGCGTGTGGACCGCATCATCCTTCTATTCGATGCCCATAAGCTTGACATCTCAGACGAGTTCTCTGAGGTGATAAAGGCCCTGAAGAACCATGAGGATAAGATCCGTGTAGTACTTAACAAGGCAGACCAGATAGAGACTCAACAGTTAATGCGCGTCTATGGTGCCCTCATGTGGTCATTGGGAAAGATTGTCAACACACCCGAGGTGATCCGTGTCTACATTGGCTCCTTCTGGTCACACCCACTGCTCATCCCTGACAACCGTAAACTGTTTGAGGCTGAGGAGCAGGACCTGTTCAAGGACATCCAGTCACTACCACGCAATGCTGCTCTACGCAAACTCAATGATCTCATCAAGAGGGCCAGACTTGCTAAGGTAACACTCAGAATTGTTAGTCAAACTTGTCTAACAAAGCTCTAGTACATTTACTGTCTCATGTAATATCCCCATGGTACACAGTGAAACTCCTCCTCTAGTTGAGACTCTGAGCTAGGGCTGGGCCGATAAACGATATCCATATCGAATCGCGATTTATTTGATTTTAAAAACGATGAAAAGCTATAGACATTTTTTGCTCGATATGGATTCATCTAAGAGCCAATCACACAGCAGAACAACACGACAACAACCAATCAGCGTGCAGCTTGCGCGTGCCGTGCAGGTCAAAGTTAATTTCCTGCCGCACTTTGCGAAGCAAACTTGACACCAGGACGACAAAAAAAAAAAAAAGTGGAAGCAGCGACGAAAGTGAATCTAACCTCGAGTTATTATCCAAAGATGTTGAAATTGTCGACAAAAAAGGTAGCACGAACTCCGTTATATGAACGCGTCACCCACACGACCACATAGAGCATGAACATGTGACCCGATGCTACTCCGTCAACTAGCAGGGCTAGCAGTGGGGCTGTAGCAAAGCAGATATCGCTCGTGTCGTCTTTCGTGGCCATTACACCTTATGAAAGCTGTTCCAAAAGGAGCAAGGATATAACCAGGGCCGTTTCTAACTTTCTAGCGAAAGATATGATGCCCCTAAACACACGAGGCTGAAGTTTAGCTCCTTATTCGCAGCTTCCGGTTTGTTTGGCTCCTTATTGCGCAGCGTCTCATTTTACGGCTCGAAGTATAGCCTCGTGTTCACGTTGCCGAATGCTGCGCAGTTTATCAATAAAACGTTATTTTCGTGGCTTAAACCATTCTGGCCAAGCAAATATGAACTACACAACACCTAGCAGGTACCCAACTATATAGTAAAAGTGAAATTGTCCTGGTCCAGATTGATAGCTGCATAATTCATTCCATGTTTGTTGTCATTGCATGTTTAAGCCATTATGTCAGTTTATTGGGGCCGTGTGAAATAGCCTTCATTTAACTCTGAATTGTGGGATAAAGACAGCCCTAGTGTGTGTGGTCTAAATGTTGTCTCATTATTGTTTAAAAATCTCAAAACATTAATATATCACAAGATACTTTTTATCATCACAAACAAGTATTTTTTTTTTAAATAAAAATCTTTGCCTTGTAAAGATTCTGAGCATGTGCCTATAGTATCTTAATTTTAAGGCCAAATCTGTCATCTGTTTTTGTTAATAAACTATACTTTAAAATGTAATTTAATGAACCCTTTAATTTTTGTGGCTTCAGTTTAAGTTGTTCAACATTGATGTTCAATAAATAATCATAGATAGTAGATAGTGTGTGTTGCCTTCAATTAATCAATCAAGTAATGCAGCCTTCATTCAAAAATCTCTCACTTGTGAGCATATTTACTGTACAAAACTTGTCAGTGAACTATGAGGGCAAAAAAAAATAAAAAATCGTTTATTAATCGAAATCGAGTTAAAATGTTCAATTAATCGAGATTTTGACTTTAGGCCAAATCGCCCAGCCCTACTCTGAGCTATAACTTTTGTGACTTACTGTAACATTATTTGTTTAAGTCTCAGATAACCATCAGATCAGATAAATACTATATCAATGCCATGGCCTACAAGGGTGTCTGTCAGTCCATGTTAAGTAGTTCTCACAGGTCAATCAAGAAAGGTATCATGTAAGTTGTGAAAAGGAAGTCTATTGAGTATATTGACATTTAAAAGCATGTTCTCCAATAGGTAAAAACAAATGGATTGTGTTGACCAGTTCCTTCTGTTTAGATAATTCAATTCAATTCAATTCAGTTTTATTTGTATAGCGCTTTTAACAATTGACATTGTCTCAAAACAGCTTTACACAATCAAAAGAATTATTTAAGTTTGTATGGAATGTGAATGTGTATGAATCAAAATGTTCAGATAGTCCCTGGTGAGCAAGCCCGAGGGCGACAGTGGCAAGGAAAAACTCCCTGAGACGGTAATAGGAAGAAACCTTGAGAGGAACCAGACTCGACAGGGAACCCATCCTCATCTGGGTGAAACAGATAGCAGGAAATGATCTGCATTTATACAGTGTTAAGTGTTAGGTTCAGCTATAATAGTTGATGTTAATTGATGTTATAATAGTTGATGTAAAATGGAGTCCAGTAATTATTCGAGACTCAGATAGACTTGTAGAAAGTTCCAGTCCTGAACTATCGAATTGTCAAGTCCTCAGAGAAACAGCTGACAACACCAGTCGAGGCCAGAACCATCTTCTAAGTAGATAGAATCATCCCCAGACACCAGACGCATCCTAAAGAGACACACGGGGCATCCATGCGATGAGACCTCCAACCAGAAACCGAGCACCAGGATGGATCAGACAGGTCCGGAGGGAAGAGGGAGTCTGGATCACTGGCAGCTCAGGAACCACATGTGTAGCTCGACAGAGAGAGAGAGAGAAAGAGTGAAAGGGGGAGACAGGGGGCGAGAGGAAAGAGAAAGAGGGGGAGGAAGAGAAGAGGAGGAGAGATTGCAATTAGGTATGGTCACAGTCACAATGTCTAATGTGAATGTATATTTACTGTAGAGTGCAAGCAGGGACTCCGGCAGGACTAACTATGACAGCATAACTAAAGGGAGAGCCAGAAGGACACAAACATGAGGGCTCCCTGAGATGTAAAGCAAACAATCACCTCACCGTCAAATAAGAATAAGAATTACAGATCTCTCATCCTTACCTAAATACATTGACACCCCCCCCCCCCTTCCTGCTGACTTGCAGGCTGCAGACTTGTGTTTCAAACTCACATACCCAGATGCTCTGCTTCACAAATCACAGGCAGAACTTGCAGAAACCTCATCTACCCTCTACTGTTGCCTTGGTCTCAAACAGTGGTGGTAGCTGAGCTCTGGAACTGCCAGGCTGCTGTAAAGATCTCAGCCTTAGTTCCCATTATACTTTTCATTTTCTGTAACTAACTGAGACCTGGATATCTGAACAGAACTCATGGCGCAGGTCTGCTGTTCTTGGAGTTGATGGTTCATACCGCTTCTCCTCTTTCATTCCTCTTTTCCATCTTAACAGCTCATCCTTTGAATTCCACACTGTTTGTGTAACCTTTTCAATCAACATTCTCGTCATTATCTACCCTCCACCTGGTCCTATTGCAGACTTGGGGGAGAAATCGTCACACCTCTAAGTCTTTTTGATAACACTTTTTCCTATTTATCACTCCTCTCACTGTTCTTGGAGACTTCTCGCCTTGCCTCAGACAAGGTCCAGTCCTTTTACCTTCTCTCTCTGCTTTATTTCTTCTCAATAACAGCTGCCCTCCCACACACAAAAGAGGAAATTCCCTCAACTTGGTCTTCAGCTGCTCCACATCTCTGATATTCTGGTATTGTTCACCATCACCTCCCTATCCTGCCTAAATGAGAGATATTTCTCTCCTATGTGCAGAAACCTCTCTCTCTTTCCTCTGTCTTCCTGCACCCCACCCCATCATCCATCATAGCCCCTGACATGTTTTCCTTCCTACCATTAGAGATTGCCACTAACATTTTCCTTTCCTCACTTTCCTCCCATACAATCTATCCTCTAAACCCAGGAAGAGTTCCTGCCTTGCTCATTGGCTATATGCTGCACAGCAATTGAAGAGAAAGTGGATGAAATCACAACTTGACACAAATCTTGTTTTGTATTCTCCTTCCCTGCATACATTCTCAAGTGACTTCTGCTAAGAAAGCTGGAAATAAGATCCTCACCATCTTTTTTTCACTGCTTAACTGGCTGCTTATGTGCTGAAGACCTTCCTACCTTTTACTATAGGAAGATTACATTCCTATCTCTTTATATTCCTATCTCATTTCCTTTATTCCTATCTCAATTCCTACACTACACACCCAGAATTCCCTTCCTCTTTCACTGGCATAAATTAATTTCATAAATGATTGCTGTGCATGACTAACCTTGCTAGCTGAAGGCTTCTTGTCATCTGATCCCTCTTATACACACTGCATTATTAATGCGATGAAAGATGCATAAAGAACCACTGATTTGTCCTCCATAATACTGTACAGCTGTACAAAATCTCTATTATGTCTGTTGATGTTTTGCCATCATACAGATCTTGTGCTAAGTCAGGGCTTTTTATTTCTTTATTCTGCATTATTGTTATTTCTTTCCACTGAAGAAGCAGCCAAATGCTTATCCATAGGTCCTGACGATTGGCACAGAAGAAGTACTGTAGGTGGATGTTACCTGTATGTGCAATCTTATCTTTAAATTAATTTGTTTAATAATTTGTGAACCCTGTCTCTTTTTTTTTTTTTTTTTTAACATTTAAAACCAAAAAAAAAAGCAACATAGTCGGTCTGACTGTGAAAAGGAATTCCAAGTGGACAAGGGGCGGAGACATTTCATAGAGCTTTACTACCATTATGTTTTCGCCTGACAGATGTTCTCTGTTGAACGTGAACCTTCAAGTTAACCTTCGGTTTTTCATAGAGTTCAGGAAGCATCCTTCCCCTGCTGTCATCAAAATATGATGATGTATGTCTTTTGGTCTTTGACTGTAATCTGTGTAGGCTTTATTCAGTTTTCCACCACAAGCTGGTTGGTGGCTTTCCTTGTAACCACACAATGAATCTATGGTAGTTATAATATAATATTTACTGAAAAACCAATGATCAAGGAATACTGCTTATAATTCTAATTGCATGTTGATGTCTTCATGATTTGCACAGGTCCATGCATACATCATCAGTTCCTTGAAGAAAGAAATGCCCTCAGTCTTCGGGAAAGATAACAAAAAGAAGGAACTGATCAACAGTCTGGGAGAGATCTACAGTCGGATCGAGAGGGAGCATCAGATTTCTCCTGGAGACTTTCCCAATCTAAAAAAAATGCAGGTAAACTTTTAGGCGGTTTTACACATTTTCAAAAAAATAAAAATAAAACATGCCAATATTACATGTAGTTAATACAGAGCAAATAAACCATTTATAAATAAACAAATAAAAATGAACAATTAAACCAAACAGTTTTTGTACTAAATGTAGCAGTAATCTATAGAAGGGTTACTGTGAGTTTATTAAGGGTGAGCTAAGTGTAGATGCTTTAACACCTGTCTCAGTAACTGTTTAAAATCAGCACATGGATTTTTGCAGTCAGAAAAACCTGACACTAAATGCAAATCAATAAATAGCTCATTATTGTTTATTTAAAAAAAAAAATACCACATACAGGGCTGTCCCAGGCCACCACACATGACTAGTGCAAAATGGTCACGTGATCACAACTGAGCCAACGGGTTTTTCTCTCTTGCTGCGGAATTATATATACACTATAATCGTCTCCCCTGCTGGGTCTTAGTGCTCGTCTCTTACTGGTATAATCATCTGTGCACGTGTGTACTATTTACTATAACACTGTGACCACGTGTGTTGTGTGTGTAAAACATTATATTCTGTGTCTGTATGTGGGTGTGTACAGCAGGCAAGAAAAAGCAAAAGCAAGTCTCATTAGAGAGGTTAAAGATCCATTTTTTCTCTCTGCTCAAGGCTCAGTCTGTTCTTTGCCTGCTTGGTGTCTGTGTGCACTAAGCAGGCAAAGAACAGACACACAGACCTCTCCTACTTTCACCTTCACAGACACACGCATGCACACACACACATACATACACACACTCTCTCTACACAGAAACACTGCTCTGTCTGATTCTTTTCAAAGGTTTTATTTTTACTTTACAACAGTGATTCCGTTAGTGTCAATTGTGTGGCAATAGAGATATTTCTTGTTTATTTTTCTGATAAAACAGTGTTTCTGTTGCGTGTGTGAAAAGAGTAGAGGAAGGGTCTGAGAAGGGGGAGAGGGGAGCTTACTTTAGATTCACACACGCAAACACATGCGCACACACACACAGCGGAAACTATTATCTGTCGGGATTTATTTTAACTTTTTTTTAAAAGGTAAAGTGCAGGGTAATTTGTTTAATTTTTACGTAAAATATTTTGTGTAAATTATTTTTCTGTATTTATTTTTTTGGGCTGTGGAACAAATAATTTGAGTTTCCATTATTTCTTATAGGAAAATGAAATTTGGTTTATGAGTGTTTTGGAATACGAGCCTGCTTCGGGAACGAATTATGCTCGTAACCCGAGGTTCCATTGTATAGGTGATTTTCTGTAGAAGCTTGAAAGGAAGGGTTATATTCTGCCTTTTATTAGTTAACCTTAGCTAGCAATATAGCTAATACAGTCACTGTTGAAATGTGAATGTTTTCTTACCTGTTAATCAATTGGAGGAGTTGGTGTTGTTAATCGCTCAACAATATTTACTTTTTACTACAACACCAAACCGAGCATTAGGGTACAAATGTGTTCTGGTACAACTTTTTACATATACATTGATGGACAATATTGCTCCCCCATTACAGGTACAGTATTGATCTGTAAAACAATTGCAAGACAAACGCTGTGTACAAACCTAATGTTTTTCTGTGAACAGGAGCAGCTGCAAGCCCATGACCTGAATAAGTTTCAGCCACTAAAGCCAAAGCTTCTGGACACAGTGGATGACATGCTGGCACACGACATCGCACAACTGATGGTACTAGTGCGACAAGAGGAAACGCAGCATCCTGGCCAGGTGGTAAAGGGAGGTGCCTTCGACGGCACCATGAATGGGCCCTTTGGCCATGGGTATGGCGAAGGTGCTGGTGAGGGTATTGATGAGCTTGAGTGGGTAGTTGCACGTGACAAGCCTACATACGATGAGATATTTTACACACTCTCCCCCGTCAATGGCAAGGTGACTGGGGCCAATGCCAAAAAAGAGATGGTCAAGTCAAAGCTGCCTAACACCGTCCTGGGCAAGATATGGAAGCTGGCCGACATTGACAAGGACGGCATGCTGGACGATGAAGAGTTTGCCCTGGCCAACCACCTCATCAAGGTCAAACTGGAAGGGCATGAGCTCCCCAGTGAGCTTCCATCCCATCTGGTACCTCCTTCGAAGAGAAAAGTACCCGAGTAACACACAGCAGGATTTAGTTCATATTTAGGGAAAGTGGCTATTAGAACTTGGACACTGCATGACCTATTAACAGTAAATACGATCACATAAATACAATGCTAGTAACTGACTGCTGAGAATTTACTGAGTTTGTTAGAAAGCTCTTTTCAACTATGTATTTCTTATTTAAAAAATACGAAGTCAAACTCAGTCTCAGTGTAGCTATAGATGTTTGGGTCAATCCATAAATATATTTTACTTCTAATGAAAAACATTTGATGTCATTTTTATGTTCAAGCCGTTCTATGTCTGTCTCAGAGCAATCAAGCAGTCTTAACAAACAAGAGTAACATCGTCCTTAATCTTAATTACCCTTGTCACTCTAGTTATTCTAAATCTAACAACTATTAGAAAATCTCTATTTATAAGTATATGTATGTCTTGTGAAGGTGGCATCATAATAAATGCAAGCCCTTTCTAGCCTGACCAAGAGACTGTTAATGATATATCCGTGTTGTGTTTGAACATTGACTCTAGTGTAGTATATGGATGAACCTGTAGTGATAGCAGCCTTGTCGTTAGTGTACTGTACATGTTAATCCCTGTTCATGTTTGTATTTAAAATACTGATTCCTATGTTACAAACAAGTGATGCAGCACTAACATTTTCATTTGACTTCATTTGTGCATTAATATCAGTATTTCTGGGTTTTTTTGTGTGTGTTTTTAACACTCACTCCTTGAATGGTCAACCATCATAGTGCAGCAGTTCACAAAGATTTTCTGTGTATTCTTGAAAGTTATCAGTGTGTCATAGTTTATTGTGATCAGCACCAATCAGCCATAACATCAACTCCACTTTCCGATGAACTGAACAACATTGATCACAAACTAAACGCCAGCAAACTGGTGACAGGATCATGGGCACCCACGGTTCAGCCATGTCTATGGGGTTCAGAACCCCAATCTGTCCAGTAAGGCTGCACGATTCCCAGTCAAATGTGATTGACAGTTTTTCTCTATGGGAATGGACATCACAAATCTCATGCTGTCTACAAAGGACTTTCGACTATTTTATAGTGCTAGACTTAAGTATCTTGTCTGAGCTGAACAATAACAATTAAAGGTAACTAAGAAATAGCACCTGTGCTTTTTGCACACTGAGCCAACTACAGTACTTCATTGTTGCATTGATTAGTTTTTTACTGTATCATTATTTTATCTTAACCTACTCCTAGTAGCTTTCAAGTTGTTTTAACAGTCTCTGTGTAACAGCTAGAATCAACACGTCAGGTTTAATTAACAAATTTTTGCCAGAATATCCCAATTAGAATTGATACCTGTCTCAGTAGTGTGTATGCACAAATCATCAAAGCCGGACACCACACCACAGCACACTCCCAGAGCCCGTGTGGTGCCACAGTTTTAAATGTTTTTGGGTTTATTGTTATGGCTGATTGGCATGTAACTGTTGTACAGTCAGTGGAGCACATGTTAATCACTGAGCTTCTTATGCTTAGACAAGTCAGACAAGTTTTTACATAAAGGTGAGCATGATGCTTTATCTAGTGGTCACTACCTCAGACCTGTAATTATAATAATTATTATAATAATTATAGTAATAATTATAATAATTATTATAATAACAAGGGTCTCAATGATGAACGTAATAAAATGCCTGATTTCAGTCCTTCTGTTTGATATACTGGGTGTGTTAATAAACTGCTGTGTACATAAACATTTGTTGTGATATTTTCTGGCTATCAAATTATGAAAGGAAAGAAAATAGAAAACCAGACATGAAAGACTACTGGATGGGTTTCTCATCTCTACTAGAAATATCCTCATACTGCTTAGAGATAAGCCCTAATGGAAGAGCTTAGTACAACATGAAATAGAACACAATACTTTTGTAATAAACATTAATTAATTGTTGAAGATGTCTGTAGTCTTTGTTTAAGGACGAACTTCATTCCAACATCTTGGTGCTAGAACAGAGAAACTTGTCTTCCATATTTGGTTATTTAGTCTAGTTGAGCTGGACTAGAGTCTTAAAGGCAAAGTGGTGCAGTACCAGTGTTTTACATCTTTAGTGTTTAAAATCTGCAATTACAAGAAAGCAGCAATGGATAAATTGGAAGAACTTGGGGAGACTAAAACAGATCTTGCTTCTGCATTCATTAGTCAGTGGAAGGGGGTCGATAGTGCACAAAAGCACTAAGTCCCAAACACATGAGGTCTATGGTGCAGAGCGCCCTCCAGAGGCTAACCCTAAAAAGGTTATTTAAATTTAAAGACAACAGAATAATAGGTATAAATCATGGATAACTTATAAAGACTGATTCCATACCACAATCATGCTTTGCTAGACTGACTGGAGTGACATACATGAGTACAGTTTTGGATCTACAAAACTACTAAGGGGTTTATTTCATTCTCGCTCTCTCACTTACTTACTCATTCATTCACTCATCCTCTATACCACTTTATCCTGTATTTAGGGTCATGAGGGACCTGGAGCCTATCCCAGGAGACTTAGGGCAGGAGGCAGGGTACACCCTGGACAGGGTGCCAATCCATCGCAGGGCACTGTTTATTTCCATCAGGAAAATACAGGTTGCATATTAGATCTTTCTATTTCTTCAATCCAATTTTGAAGAAAGGCTATGAAGGACTAATTTTTGTTTGTGATCACAAATTAACTGCATATCTTTTTTTCACCTGCTGAATGGTTAACCTAATTAATCTGCCTTCAACAAGGGCACTTTCCAAAGGACCTCCTGGTTTGCGAATTTTCTTAACAACCCTCTACAATCTTAGATAAATGTTTTGTATATAATGTTACATATATGTATTTATGTACATAAATATAAATGTGTTATTGTTTTGCTTTACATATAAAATGTTAAGATTAATCTTACATTTTTACACTTGTACATTTGAAGGAGAACAGGACATAAATAGTTTAAATACAAAAATAGAACTTATCAATGTTTTGAGGAATGTTGAGAGAAATGGAGCCATGACAAGACAAACAACAATGACAGGACACAGATGGAGGCATTTAGTACAACAACAAACAATTATCAATATAGATAAGATAAGATTTTTGTCCTAAATGGCAAAGATATTTTCATACAGGCCATGTTGTTTCGTTTATTTGCTTTGTCGTTGTACAGGTTCAAGTATCCTGGATACTTCTATATAAATATATATAGAAAATAAGTGACACTGAATTTTTTATGCAATACTGAGTTTTTACTGTAGCAGTATGTAGTTTCAGAGATCATCCTGGAAATGTTGGAAACAGGAGACTGTAATAGTGCATCTAAGAACAATTGTATTTTAAGTTAAGGTTAAATTAAGGTTAGTTGACATACATATACTGTACACTGCACAGTGAAAATGATCTCCGTATCTCCCAGCATGGTAGGAAGCTAGAGTCAGAGCAGAGGTACAGCGCCCCTGGAGAAGACAGGGTTAAGAGCCTTGAGACGTCTTGTTAAAGAGACTTTACTGATTGAAAGTCAAGACGTTAACACTCATTGAGAAACTAGATGAAAAAGCAATGAGGTCTCTTTTGCTTGACTTCTTCGACTGGGAAATTTACAGAGATACGAAATGTTTTATAACATTTATAAGAAGTGGCATGAACTGACATGTTGAAAACCGGTTTGCAGTTGTAAAACAACAGATTATACTAAAAGAAAAAAATGCCAAAGTGTTTTGTAACATATTGTTCCATCTCTGGAGCAGAAAAATGCTGAGTAGAAAATGGTTGTACGCCCACTTTTGTTTTCTCACTTCTTGATCTTCTTTTAATCAATGTGGTGGTGAGGAGGGCAAATGCAAAAAAAAATAAAAAAGTCTGTTCCATAATTTATGAACTTGATTGTACTCATTATTGCTGCTTTACTTGCTAATCATTAAATGTGGTATAGAACTTATTCAGAGTAAACACTAAAAGATTTTGTAGTGTAAATTAAAATATTTCATCTGTTTCCAACATTTCCAGCATGATCTCTGAAACTAAATACTGCTAAAAACACTGTATTGCAAAAAAATAAATGTAAAATTGTGTCGCTTATTTTTATTTCTATATACCTTTATATAAGTATCAAGGATAATTTAAGCATAAATAGCAAAGACAAAGCAAATAAACAAACAAACAAAAACATGGCCTGTATGAAAATATCAATGTATGACAACAATCTTCTTATCTATATTGATAATTGTTTGTTGTTGTACTAAACATATGGAAGCCTGATTATAACCAGGCCTGTTAAATCTATACTGTACAGGTCCTTCTCAAAATATTAGCATATTGTGATAAAGTTCATTATTTTCTATAATGTACTGATAAACATTAGACTTTCATATATTTTAGATTCATTACACACAACTGAAGTAGTTCAAGTCTTTTATTGTTTTAATATTGATGATTGTGGCATACAGCTCATGAAAACCCAAAATCCCTATCTCAAAAAATTAGCATATCATGAAAAGGTTCTCTAAACGAGCTATTAACCTAATCATCCGAATCAACTAATTAACTCTAAACACCTGCAAAAGATTCCTGAGGCTTTTAAAAACTCCCAGCCTGGTTCATTACTCAAAATCGCAATCATGGGTAAGACTGCCGACCTGACTGCTGTCCACAAGGCCATCATTGACACCCTCAAGCAAGAGGGTAAGACACAGAAAGACATTTCTGAACGAATAGGCTGTTCCCAGAGTGCTGTATCAAGGCACCTCAGTGGGAAGTCTGTGGGAAGGAAAAAGTGTGGCAGAAAACGCTGCACAACGAGAAGAGGTGACCGGGCCCTGAGGAAGATTGTGGAGAAGGACCGATTCCAGACCTTGGGGGACCTGCGGAAGCAGTGGACTGAGTCTGGAGTAGAAACATCCAGAGCCACCGTGTACAGGCGTGTGCAGGAAATGGGCTACAGGTTGCAAATTTTGCATGTCATTCGGAAATCAAGGTGCCAGAGTCTGGGGTGCCATGTCAGCTGCTGGTGTTGGTCCACTGTGTTTTATCAAGGGCAGGGTCAATGCAGCTAGTCATCAGGAGATTTTGGAGCACTTCATGCGTCCATCTTCTGAAAAGCTTTATGGAGATGAAGATTTCATTTTTCAGCACGACTGTGACAGGTGCTGCTCACAGTGCCAAAACCACTGGTAAATGGTTTACTGACCATGGTATTACTGTGCTCAATTGGCCTGCCAACTCTCCTGACCTGAACCCCATAGAGAATCTGTGGGATATTGTGAAGAGAAAGTTGAGAGACACAAGACACAAGAATCTGCAAAAGGATTCCCGACCAAGTATTGAGTGCAGAACTGAACATAATTATTTGAAGGTTGACTTTTTTTTGTATTAAAAACACTTTTCTTTTATTGGTCGGATGAAATGTGCTAATTTTTTGAGATAGGGATTTTGTGTTTTCATGAACTGTATGCCACAATCATCAATATTAAAACAATAAAACGCTTGAACTACTTCAGTTGTGTGTAATGAATCTAAAATATATGAAAGTCTAATGTTTATCAGTACATTACAGAAAATAATGAACTTTATCACAGTATGCTGATATTTTTTCAGAAGGACCTGTATATAACTTGCAGAATTTAGAATTTCAGTTTCAGCCATACATGACACTTTATACTCAGAGAAGGTGACATGAGTTTACACCCTGATGTAAATTGTGTTAATTATAATGCCTGTACATTTAAGATTTTTTTTGTTACATTTTAGATGACATAGATCATTTATTCATTATCCTTTTCAAAATCAGACAATGGCTATTGCTTATTCTATGGACATGTGGACCTACCCAGTTCAATTGCTAATTCACTTTGCATAGAAATAAACATTTAAATGTATAATTGTAGTAATTATTATGATTTTAATGACATAGTCTGTTATATGATATTGTGAGTCCATCTGAACTTTGTGCTATTTGCATTTTGAAAATAAATGACTTTGTCATTAGTGTTTAGGATATAGAGTAAATAGTGTTTGACATTTGACAAAAAACACTTGAATGTATGTAATGAGTTGGAAGAAGTGTTAAAGGATGCTCAAAATAGGTTGTCATCTTTATTTACTCATGAACTGTCTTTAGTACAAGTTTTATGAGTCAAATTGGAGTCAAAACAAGAGGATGGTTCAGGAAATGGAGATGCAAAGCAAGAAGCTTTTTGGATGAGATAAGAAAATAAGAAGTAATTGAGCATTTTTTAAAAAACGGTAAGAACTCAATGTGTTCAATTAGCAAACATTAGTGGTGTCAAAAGTATTCACATTCATTACTTGAGTAGAAGTATAGATACTAGGGTTTAAAAAGACTTCTTTAGAAGTTGAAGTATCAACTCAAGCTTTTTACTCAAGTAAAAGTGTAAAAGTACTGGTTTCAAAACTACTTAAAGTATAAAAGTAAAAGTAATGTAAGGGGGGGGGGGAGCATTAAGGATAAAAGCTTATATACTACTGTACACTAACACCTCATAAAAAAAAGAAAAGAAAAATGTGTTGTTTTTTTGTTGTATTTTTTAACGGCCATAGTGATTTGGGATACTGTATATGGCAATTGAAAAAGAATGGATTTTAGTACAATGCAAATACATTAAAGAACCATGTATGTGTACTACTGAGCATTAACATGTTTTATGGAGAAGAAGATATGATAACTAGTTGCCTATAAGTATTTTAATGGTGCAAAAAGTCAAACTTCAGAGGCATGTCATCAGTAACCTTTATTGGAATATAAATGTACATCCAAGCTTAGCTGCAGGAATCTGTGAGGGCAACATACAAGAAAATTAGTGTACCCAGGGCCGGAATCCGACAATTACCCTTGTATGGTTGTCTATAATAAACATTAGTGCTGTCAGAATGAATGATTCATCCAATAAATTAATAAAAAAAAAAAAAAAAAAAAAAAAAAAAAAATATATATATATATATATATATATATATATATATATATATATATATATATATATGTTTATACTTCTCATCCAACCACAATCGAATTTGTTCCATCCGGATGGCACGATTTAAAAACAAAAAATTAAAATGACAAGCTGAAATAAAATAGGAGTAACGCGGCTATTTTTACAATGTAAGGAGTAGAAAGTACAGATAATTGCGTGAAAATGTAAGGAGTAGAAGTAAAAAGTTGGCTGAAAAATAATTACTCCAGTAAAGTATAGATCCCCAAAATTTCTACTTAAGTACGGTAACGAAGTGTTTGTACTTCGTTACTTGACACCTCTGGCAAACATTCATTCATTCATTCATCTTCTATACCGCTTAATCCTTCTATTCAGGGTCACAGGGGGGCCTGGAGCCTATCCCAGGAGGCTTAGGGCACAAGGCGGGGTACACCTGGACAGGGTGCCAATCCATCGCAGGGCACACACTCATACGCACATTCACACACCCAATCATACACTACGGTCAATTTGGGAACACCAATTAGCCTAACCTGCATATCTTTGGACTGTGGGAGGAAACCGGAGTACCCGGAGGAAACCCACCAAGCACGGGGAGAACATGCAAACTCCATGCACACAGAGACGGGAATCGAGCCTGGCCAGGGAATCAAACCCAGACTCTGGAGGTGCAAGGCGACAGTGCTAACCACTACACCACCGTGCCGCCTATTAGCAAACATGTTATTAAAAAATCATTGTGGAACTATAACTTAAATATTTACGTTAATACAATATTAACTAAATATCTACCCAAAACATTATATACGGTTACGGGTAAAATAAATATTTATAAATATAGAAACAACTATATTAATAACTAAAACTGGTTTTAAAGAAAATATATTTTAATGACAAAGGCAAAAATAAAAGTAATTTGCAATAGGGGACTGTGCTGGCAGGCCTACAGTCAGCGCCTCATGTGACAGCTCTTCAGTACTCCATAGTAAAGAGAGTCAGCACATTCAGCACGTCGGACAGCTCCGCTGCACTCACAAGAAGGGCACAAGAGGCTTGTACAGTACAGTAGCTGCCCTTCGGTATCCATAAAAACGGGACACAGAGTGCTTCAGACGAGTGCTTATCTCTCTCTTTTATTTCACCCTTGCAGAGCGCCATTGAGTTTTAGTTGCGTAGCACCGTGAAACTACACAAAGAAACAATAATCAAATGAATATCATAAATAAAGTGCACATTTACAAAGAACCATAAAAATTATTAACAGGAAAATGAATAAGGACAGATTTAAACAACCTATTAACAAGTAGAGCTCACGACATACAAAGCGAGCTCATATAACTTCGAAATAAAGTACAAAATGCAACATATGTCAGCTTCACATATACCTCGCTCCGCTTTACCAAAGGGAACTAAGTTCAAATTGAGCTGAATCAAACTGCATTCACCAAAAAACTAATGTGCTTTGAAGGAATATGAATCTTCTCGCTTCTCCCTGATGATCTGATTACTGTACTTTTCATTACCCCACCCCTCACAGCGTAATGCACGTAACACGTACAATTAATGTAAAGAGACACAAACAATTTGCGGTCATTAACAAGGCTCATCACTCATCGGTCTGGTGTGATCTGTGCTCTTCATATATTCTGTTCATACACAATCTGAGTGTAATTTTGAATCCAAAAACTCACGTAAGTTCTGGATTGCCGATCCCAAGCCCGGATAAAATGGCAGGGTTTCGTCAGAAGGGCTTCCAGCGTAAAAAACCTGTTCAAGCGATGAGAGGATCGGATTGTGGCATCCCATCAAAGGGAGCAGCCGAAAGACTAACAACATAATGTTCTTTCAACATAAAAGAAAGGGATAAATGCACCATAACTAGGACGTTCAAAGTTATGGACCAAAAGCCTGAATTCGAAGCTGAAACCACTATTGTTGAATACTGAACTGTGTAAAGTTTTTATTTACAAATTCATAGTGTACTGTTCGTTGTAGTGTGTTTTGCATTTCTCTCCCTCGTTTGATTAGAAATTATTAAATGAAAAAAGAATTGCAATTGAAAATGTTCTGTAGTAAAAACAATAAAAACGTATGGTAAGTGCAGGGAGGGAGAGATATTTATATGATGATGTGCGTGACCTTTTCTGTGGCTCTTTTGTTTAAAATTATTATGTAGTTATTGCATTAAAAAATTTAAAACAACAATTACAAAAATGGCTACTAAAACTAAATAGTGTAGTAAAAGCAGGAGGAGGAAATGTATAGAGTGGGATGAATGACATTTCTCTGCCTCTTTTAGATAAGATGTAAGATAAGACTTAGATAAGATAAAAAGAATTTAATAAATGACTGTAAAAAAGTGAAGGTTTGGCAAAGGCAGCAGCAGGAACTGTACATGGTTATATGAGTCTCATTTCTCTGACTCGTGATTAAAAATCTATAGATTTTTTTTTCTAAATAAAAAATTAGAACAAATGTGAAACATTGTCTACTGCAAATAAAGGGGCATGTAAGTGCAGCAGGAAGCCTGTGTGTGGTGTTACTATGAATGATAAGAAAGTGCTTTTACTGGATTACCAGTATTAAGTCAAATATTGTATTGGTCTTTTCTTCCTGCAAGAATCACACTAATGCTCCACTAGTCTAACTTGAGCAAGCTCTGACACTAAAACCATTGACTGCTGGCTCAGGACACGTGTCTATGTCTCTCCTTCCTCATGTTTGTATTTTATGACTTGAATTTTAACTTGGGAGGGTGGTTTCACCAGCTCTCTCTAGCTAATGCTGGTCTTTATTGTCTGTTGGCTGTTGGCTAAACGAGGAGCATACTAATGTGGCTGTGTGTGACTTCTCTAGCTCACTCTGGCAATGACTATTGCATATTTTTCACCCTTTGGAAACTGTGGACTGTTCAAATCTGCAATGTGTTTTAACTGCAGAAATGACTATGGGTTAACATGTCGACCTACAGTAGGCATTGCTTACCAGTCTTGTCGTATACACAAAGATTAATGTCATAGATTTTAAACACTGATGAAAACCAGGCCAGCACACACCTACCTCAAAGCATTTATTACACTCTACACTGCGCCGTGCTTCCTCTGATTCTCTAGCACTGCTCAACTGGTCCCACCATCTCTTAGGGTACAAGGAAGACAAGCATCAAGAACCATCTTTGTTCTGGAGCTTACATGGGGAATTAACTTCCTTTAGATGTCTGAATATCTGAATCACTGGCAGTCTGGAACTAGTTGAGTAAAGAGACTACCAAAAAAAAAAAAAACATTTTTAGGAGTGTTTATATGGATTGCACTTTCAGTTAGTGACACAGTGAATCAGTATTGAGATCTATTTATTGATACAAACTTCAACGCATTTTTGTACATCCGTCTTGATAAGGGAGTCTGCCAAAAGCCTTAAATGATTGTTTTGCACAACTAACCTTGCTCTCACAGCTAGCTGAAGGCATCATGTAATCTAATCCCTCCTGTACACCCTGCATTATTGATGCAGTACTGTACAGCTACATCTTTGTCCTGTCTGTTAAGTTTAGCCATCATATGGACCTTGTTCTAAAACCGAGTTGTTTAATTCTTTATTCCTTCAGTGCATTATGGTTAGAAGCGACCAAAAAACTGTTCATATAGTGTATATTTACATTAGGTCTAGAGCTTCATTTAATCCACAGACTCATTCATTTTTGTGAAATTCAGGCAGGATAACTGGTGCAGAAAAAGTCATGCAGCAGCCGGAGATGGATGCTGGATGTTAAGTGTTTATATGTCTTTAACAAAACGATTCTCAGTGAACAATGTAAGCTAATACAAGAGAGTCTGACTAATATATAATTTCAAAAAGAAGTTATGTGCTTCTCCCTTTAAGCGTAAATCCTTCTGTTACCTCATTGGTGCTTAAAAATAGAAGGGTACTGGCATTATGCCTTTCACTGACAGATATGAGTTCTGTTGAAAGGAAAACCGGAAGTTAACTTTCAGTTTTACATGCAACATAGAACAAGCATCCTTCCTTGCTATCATCAAAATATGAGGCCATATGTCTTTCGTTCTGGCCAGTGTCTCATAGGTGTAACCTGTTGTAATTCAGTATCCATCTCCAACTGCAAACTGGTTGTAGTGGATTTTTCATATACAACACTGGAAAACAAATTATCAAGCAATAATGTAAAGCTAAAGAAAATCTATCTTAACTAAACTGATAAGTCCAATATAACTTTTCAGACACCTTCATGATTTTCACAGGTCCTATCATTATCAGTTCCTTGAAGAAAGAATGAGGTGAGATCTCCAGTCAGATTTGAGTCACATTGATATAGCCCTTATTACAGAGCAAATAAACTGTTTAATTAGAAGGTGCAGGGCATTAAATTGAAAGACATTTCAAGATTCAAGATTCTTTATTTGTCACATGCATAGTTATACAAGTACAACACGCAGTGAAATGTATCCTGAACCGCTCCTACTTTGTGCAAATAACAGAAGAAACAAAAGAAATAATCTATAAATAAAAATAGAAATAGAAACAACAAAAAAATAGAAACAATGTATTGAACAAAATGAACATAAATATTCCTTAAAAAATTTACAAAAAAGTACAAATGTAAACATAATAAAGTGTATTGTGTGTTACTACTGAATGTAGCAGTAATCTCAGTTACAATATGTTCTATAAATGTATAGAAGGCTTGTTGTTTAGCACCTGTCATAGATTCTAGCAAACAGTCAATATACCTCTAAACACACATCAAATAGGTGGTTATTTTAAGAAAACAATGTGACTGTGTTTTTGCAATAATTTAATGCAGCTTTCTTTAAATCCTTATTTGCTTTACACTCAGAAAAAAAACATTCAATTTCAGATGTAGATCATACTGTATAGCAAAAGTTTCACCACATTTAGGGTTTTCCCAGGCCTCCACATGACAGGGGTAATACAGTCCCCTGTTCTCTGCACACCATGAGCACACTTATGAGTACACTTATTTCAAGCACATGTTCATTTTGGGTCTGCTGGGATTACTGTAGCTGAATGAAAATTGTGTCTGTTTTTCAGTTCAATTAAAAACTGTGGTGTTCTGAAAACTCCATGTATTATTTTGGAACTGTACGCTTTGATGTTGTTGTAGAGTCCTCAAAATTGCAAACCATTTAACCAAAAAGAGCAGACTCATAAATAAGCAATAAACAAAAATATACATACCATTCTTTCTTTAAAAAACAAATAAACACATAATTGAAAACATACAAGTTTTATTTAAAATAAACTAAACGGCTGTTGTTTTATCCACTTGTCCCCATTGCTGAAGAAAAAACCCCAAAAATGTTCCCAAACTGGAAAACCTGACCTGACATTAGGCAGTAGAGATCAAGACTGAACACTTCATACAATTAATACATTTACTTCCTTGTGAAGAACATGAAGCTGCATTTGAATCCTCTATTCTGAGTAGCTGATGATGAACAATATACAACACCAAACTGAACATTCTGTACTGACCAGTAAGGTACAAATATGAATTCCATTACTCCTCTAACATACACAGTGCAAGAAATTATTGCACCTCCATCCCTGTTACAGGTACAATATTGATCTGCAAAACAATTCTAAAACAAGTGCTGTATCCAATATGCTTAGACAAATCAGAAAATAAATAAATAAAGTTAAGCATGAAGCTTGATAGTGATTCCTACCACAAACCTATCATTTAGGGTCACAATGATGAACATAATAAAATACTATGTACATCACATTTATCCTGTATTCAGAGTTGCGAGTGGCCTGGACCCTATCCCCGGAGACTTACATCATGGACTGGGTGCCAAGCCATCACAGGTCACACATATACGCATGCTCATTCTCACACCATGGGCAATTTGGGAACCCCAATTAGCCTAATCTGCATGTCTTTGGACTGTGGAAGGAAACAGGAGAACCTGGAGGAAACCTATCAAGCAAGAGGAAAACCTGCATGCACGCAGAGGCAGGGATTTGAACCTGGCCAGGAATCGAACCTGGATCCTGGGTATTCCAGGCAACAGCGCTAACCATTAAGCCACTGTGCTGTCCTATGTACATCAATAATGTGACTTTTCCTGCCTGTCAAATAGGGAACAACATGAAAGGAAAGAAAATTGAAAAATGGATGTGAAGGACTAACAGGCCGGTTTTACAGTATTATAATTATCAGAAACATTCACATGCTATTTAGAGACAAGCCTGGAAGTGTTAATTATTATGCAAAAGGTACAGTACATCTTTACCCATTGAAAACTGCCAGTGGCCTTATTCTAACAACTTGGTGCTGGAACAGTGAAGAGTTTTGATGCATGTCCACTATATTGCGGTGTGGTGGGTCTAGTTGTGCTGCACTAGAGTCTCAAAGACAAAGTTGTATAGCAACAGTGCTTTAAATTCACAGTAACAGGAAGCCATTAGAGGTAAAGCAGCATGGCAGAGTGGAAGAACTTGGGGAGGTTGAAAACAGGTATTGCTTCTGCGTTTGCAGGGGTTTGACAATGCAGAAAATCAGATCAATGGTTCAGTTTTGTAATCTTAAGAACTGAACAAGCCAGAGCACCTCTGTGGACATGAAAGGCCTAATTACCATAATATCTTGAAGTAGAAACCTGAATGAGTTAGGCTAGAAGTTAGGATAGTATCATAAGATCTTGATGTATATTCAAGGATAAATAGCTCAGTCTTGTTGAGCTCGTGAGCTCTAAACAGCAGATTTGTTGACTTAAAGTATAAGACACTCTATATTCCACATTCCTGAACCCTGTCTATATTCATTAAAACAAAGTAAAGCAAAGCAACACCAACAAAAAAAACATTAAATGCTCTGAGCTCTAAGAGTTAATACTATTAATTAACTAGGAATAATACCACTAAAGAAACTACATTCCTTCTTTTTTCTAAAATAGCTGTTATTAAACCCCCCTCCAATTAAGATCCCTGTCTACAGTACAGGCCAATTCCAAATCCCTTCTTTATCTCCAAGATTCTAGAAAAGATTATAGCACAGCAGTTGTGCTCATATACCTACATACTGTAGGGATAAAATGTATAAAATGTATGCATCAGGATTTAGGGCTTATCACAGCACAGAGACAGCACTGGTTAAAGTGGTAAATGATGTATTACTGGCCTCGGGTCACGGTTGCATCTTCTTGTTTTTATGTCTACATGATGTACACTGTAAAAAGTGGGACTGGGCTTAATTAACAATAGTTAAATTAATATTAGTAACATAGTACATAATATACTGTAATTTACTTACTGCATTCTGGAGTCAAATTAAGCTGATTTAAACAAATGTTGATTATTTATTAATTCCATTTCAAGTTAATTTTTTTCAGTTTAAAATCAGCGAGGAAAAAATGGGGAAATTTTAATTACATTTTTCAGGCTGTGTCAAAATCTAATTTTTTTTGTAAATTTTACTCATTTAGAGAGACTAGGTTCTACTGCCATGCAATTTCCACCCAAGTTTTTACATCCAGACCACATTACGTCCAGGTGCCACATGCTGCAGGATCTGCATTTTTCTTAATGTGAGATTTCAAATTAAAATAAAAATTTTATTTGTCACTTTATTTGAGATTTGTTTAGTTAGTAATATGAATGTACAAATAATTTTGTAGTAGTTCAATTTTTTTTTACAGACAGTTGTGTAATATACAAATTTTATTGTGTGGTTAAATTCAGTTAAGCTATTTCCTCTCAGTCTGCTCTAAAGTAAAGATGTCCTCTCAGTCTGCTCTGTTTTTATTTGGCTAAAAGTCAGGCTTAGCATGGTAGTTAGTTCGGTGTGTGAATTATATTACAATGTGTGTTATATAGTATATAATATTCTTTTAAAGAGGCAGTTGGGCTGGTCAATGTTTCAGAGTGTGACTTTTAGCCCCAGGTTCTTATTTAGTACAGTGGCTCGCCTAACAAAACCTAAGATGCCCGCAGAGAGTATCCCATCACAGTTTAGAAGTGAAGACTTTATGGACTTCTTTAATGAAAAAATCAATAATATCAGGAAGAAAATAATGGAGGTTCAACCTCTAATAGTATCTCACGATCCAGTTCAGCCTATAGCTTCACATTTAGATTTTCACTGCTTTACAGGTATAGGACAGGAAGAGCTGTATAAACTCATCACCTCGGCTAAATCAACAACGTGCCTGTTAGACCCAATCCCAACCAGATTTTTAAAAGAAGTGATGCTTACGGTTGGAGAGCCACTCCTAAACATTATTAATTCTTCATTACATCTAGGTCACGTCCCTAAACCTTTCAAGTTAGCAGTTATTAAGCCGCTTCTTAAAAAATCTAATTTAGACGCGAATGAAATAAAAAATTACAGACCGATTTCAAACCTCCCGTTCATATCAAAAATACTAGAAAAAGTAGTATCAGCTCAAATTTGCACATTCTTGCAGGATAACAACATCCTTGAAGAATTTCAGTCAGGTTTCAGGCCCCATCATAGCACAGAAACTGCACTAGTTAAGATTACAAATGACTTGTTTTTAGCTTCAGACCAAGGCTGCATCTCATTGCTAGTCCTGCTTGATCTTAGTGCTGCATTCGACACTATAGATCATAATATTCTCATAGATCGCTTACAAAATTATATAGGTATTCAGGGACAGGCATTAAAATGGTTTAGATCTTACCTGTCTGATCGCTACCATTTTGTAGATCTAAATGGAGAACCGTCTGGTATAATGCCAGTGAAATATGGGGTCCCACAAGGGTCAGTTTTAGGACCTCTGTTGTTCTCAATATACATGCTTCCCTTGGGTAACATCATTAGAAGACATGGGATTAGTTTCCATTGTTATGCTGATGATACCCAATTATATATCTCAACTAAACCAGACGAAATACCTAAGCTGTCTAGATTAACTGAGTGTGTCCAGGACATAAAAGATTGGATGACCAATAACTTTCTTTGATTAAATTCAGATAAGACAGAGATATTACTTATTGGCCCAAAAACCAGCACACAACAGCTTTCACAATTCAGCTTGCGCTTAGAAGGATGTACTGTTATTACCAGCTCAGCAGTAAAAGATCTGGGAGTAATATTAGACAGTAACTTGTCTTTTGAAAATCACATTTCAAATATCACAAAAACAGCCTTTTTCCATCTTCGAAATATTGCTAAACTTAGGAACATCTTATCCGTATCTGATGCAGAAAAACTAGTTCATGCATTCATGACCTCCAGACTGGACTATTGTAATGCATTACTAGGTGGTTGTCCTGCATCCTCAATAAACAAGCTTCAGTTAATCCAAAATGCAGCTGCCAGGGTTCTCACTAGATCCAGAAAATATGATCATATAACCCCAATATTATCATCCCTGCACTGGCTACCTGTTCAGTTTAGAATAAATTACAAAATAGTATTACTTACATACAAGGCCTTAAATGGTTTAGCTCCCACATACCTAACCAGTCTTCTGATACGCTACAATCCACCACGCGCCTTAAGATCACAAAACTCCGGACTTCTGGTAGTTCCCAGAATTTCAAAATCTACAAAAGGGGGTAGGGCTTTTTCATATTTAGCTCCAAAGCTTTGGAATAGCCTTCCAGACAGTGTTCGGGGAGCAGACACGGTTTCTCAGTTCAAAAGTAGACTCAAGACGCATCTTTTTAATCTGGCATACACATAACTCATCCCAGTACTCATACTCCAGTACACCTATACCGAATGGCAACTACGCTAATTCTCCCCATCTGTTCTGTATTTCTCTACCCATCCCGAGGCATCGGGAGATTTTGCCAGCTTCAGTAGACAAAGGCCGACCCTGCGAGGTTCCTGAGGCATCCAGAGAAGGACCAGCTCCAGCTGGATTCAGCTTTATGATGATTGGAGCTACACATGCTGCTCCTGTGCTTCCAGTGATCCAGACCTCATCTGCCCTCTGCACCTACTGACTCGTCCCTATGCTGAACTGGTCTTCATGTCAATTTAAATAATTTCTGTCATATTGAATTTTCACCTGCACAACACACAAGATGTTATATTTCTATCTGTTATCGCCCAAATGAGGATGGGTTCCCTGTTGAGTCTGGTTCCTCTCAAGGTTTCTTCCTATTGCCATCTCAGGGAGTTTTTCCTTGCCACCGTCGCCATCACCCTTGGCTTGCTCATCAGAGAAATTTCATTCATTCGTCTCATTATTATCTGCACATTTTTCTCACACATCCACACTTCCAATTATTTTTTTTTCTATAATTATTATTATTATTTGTTTTTATTTATTTATTTTCTATTATAATTTTATTTATTTATTTATTATTTTATATATAATTATTCTATATACAGTTTTTTTTTTTTTTTTTTTTTGTTAAATTTCTTTAATTTTTGTGAAGCTGCTTTGAGACAATGACCATTGTTAAAAGCGCTATATAAATAAAATTGAATTGAAAAAAAAAAAAATTGAATTGAGAGTGTTAGCGTTAGCTATGAGGCGCCGTATAGGGCTTAAATCAAACTTCACTCATGCACACACATATGAAACACTCACACATACATATATACTACTAACTGCTCACACAACTACATATGAAATGCGCACTCACACACACATACATACTACAAACTGCTCACACAACTACATATGAAATACGCACTCACACACACATACATACTACAAACTGCTCACACAACTACATATGAAACACTCACACACACATATATACTACTAACTGCTCACACAACTACATATGAAATGCGCACTCACACACACATACATACTACAAACTGCTCACACAACTACATATGAAATGCGCACTCACACACACATACATACTACAAACTGCTCACACAACTACATATGAAATGAGCACTCACACACACATATATACTACTAACTGCTCACACAACTACATGTGTGAGTGTTTCATATGTAGTTGTGTGAGCAGTTTGTAGTACTGTATGTATGTGTGTGTGAGTGTGCATTTCATATGTAGTTGTGTGAGCAGTTAGTAGTATGTATGTATGTGTGAGTGTTTCATATGTGTGTGCATGAGTGAAGTTTGATTTAAGCCCTATACGGCGCCTCATAGTTAGCTTCCCCTCCCCCACTTTAACAAGTGATTAGCTGACCTTGACACTGAGTTCTAACTGCAGCAGATAACTGTTGCTCTAGAGGTGAGGAATTAACTTAAAGATTTACCTTTTGTGTTTTGAATTGAGCTCAATATAAATTATTAAATTAAAGGGGACACGTGTAGTAACTGAATATTGTATGTTTCTTTATGATGGAAATGGCCCACCTTTGTAACAGTCTCATAATGCTGTTTGCTAGTTTTAATGTTAAAATAAAAACTCTTGATGTTTCAGATGAAACAGTAAATGTTGAGTAGATTTGATTTATAATTTAATAAATTTTAAATTTTAGGTGCAGATGAAGATTTATCTGTAAAAGTAAATCAGGTTCACTTAAATATTTAATTAATGTTAGTCAATTACTCCAAAATATTCAATAAAAATAAATCAATCTCTTCCAGATTCCTATCAGATATTAATTGAATGTAACACATTTTTTTTGTTAAACGTAAAACAGTTTTCCTTAAAATTATTTAATTTAGCTTAAAATATTTATGCTGAATACAATATATTTTCGACAGTTAATATTAAATCCAACACAATAAAAGACTTGTATATACATGTATTTGTCTTACATTTAAATAATTTATTCTATGTTTCGTAGTCATTATTATAGTAGTAAAATTTACTTAAATATATTAGGTGTCACTTTGTTGCCATAATTATTTTGAGTAAACCCTAGGTCAGATTTTTTTTTACAGTGTAGAAAAACTTTTATTACCCCTGGATTATTGTAATTCCTTACTGTCTAGCTATTCCACTAGGTGCATAAACAACTTCAGTTAATACAGAATTAAACTGTCCTTACCGGAACCAGAAGATCTGAGCACATCACTCTTTCATATTCACTGAAATATTTGCTAAATTTTACATTATTTTTATTTTTTAGTGAACTGTAAAGTACTATAGCAATCTCATGCCTACTTTAATAAAAAGTTTCGAAGTATAAGTTAGTGCCTCCTACAAAGAAGAATACTGCAGGGGCAGAGTTTCTCTTATAAAGCCTCACAGTTAGTGGAAACCCTTCCAATTAGTTTTTGAGACTCGGCGACACAGTCTCAGTTTTTTTTTAGGTCTAGGCAGAAAAACGTATTTGTATATTCAAGTTTTTAAAAAAATAGTTTTTCCTTAGGTAAAAGAGCAGATCAATGGGTGTCATGGGCATTGAGTTTTATAATTAACTGTCATGTTTGGATGCTGCGCGACCTCAATCTGTTTTTTTGACATTAAAATGACTAGTCCCCTTACTTCCAAGGGAGGCTTCATGTTTGTGTTTCATTCTGCATCTCCCTTTTAGTTATAGCTAGAGTCCCTCCTTGCACTTTGCAAAAAATATACTTTGACATTATTCATTGTGTCTCTCCTTCTCTCTCTATCCCATTTGCTGTGGCACTCCTGAGATACTGAGGTACTGCCCGTTCTGCAATCTGCACCTGCCTGATTCCTCCTGATGCCCTATTTCTGGTTATAAGTCATATTAGATGGAGACCAATACCTGGTCCTGCACATGGTACTATGTGGTCTGTCTAAAGATACGTTATAACTCAAGGGAAAACCATGAAGGTGGTAACCTGGATCGCAAGACAATTTTCTCAATAACATTGTCATACACAGTTTTGCAATGAATGCAAACATTGGTGGTGGTGGGGGGGTAGGGTTGGGCAATCCAGTGTCTTCTTGTGCCAGTCCCAAGTCTGTATAAATGCAGAGGTTTGTGTCAGGAAGGACATCCGACATAAAACATTTGCCAATTCAATCACAAATCTAATTCCCATACCGGATCGGTCGTGGCCGCCACTGGTGCTGTTGACTGGGTGCCGGTGGAAATTGGGCTACTGTTGGTCGAAGGCTATGAGTGGTCAGGAGGTGCTTTCAGTTGACTGAAAAAAAAGCCAATGACTAAAGCCAATGTGATCGGAGAGACAGGTAGGAGGGTACTTGGTGTATAATCAGGTAAGGGAAAAGAGGACAAGGAGACTTGGTGGTGGAATGAGGAAGTCCAGGAGTGTATACAGGGAAAGAGGCTAGCTAAGAAGAAGTGGGACACTGAGAGGACTGAAGAGAGTAGACAGGAGTACAGGAAGATGGTGCATAAGGTGAAGGTAGAGATGGCAAAGGCCAAACAAAGAGCATATGAGGACTTGTATGCTAAACTGGACAGTAAGGAGGGAGAGGTGGACCTGTACAGGTTGGCGAGGCAGAGAGATAGAGATGGGAAGGATGTGCAGCAGGTTAGAGTGATTAAAGATAAATATGGAAATGTACTGGCAGATGCCAGGAGGGTGATGGGAAGATGGAAGGAGTACTTTGAGGAGTTGATGAATGAGGAAAACGAAAGAGAACAAAGAGTAGAAGAGGTCACTGTTGTGGAACAGGAAGGAGCAAATATTAGTAAAAGTGAGGTGAGAAGGGCATTGAAGAGGCTGTTGGTCCTGATGACATACCTGTGGAGGTGTGGAAGTGCTTAGGAGAGGTGGCAGTAGAGTTTCTGACTAGTTTGTTTAACAAGATCTTGGAGAGTGAGAGGATTCCAGAGGAATGGAGGAGAAGTGTGTTGGTGCCGATTTTTAAGAACAAGGGAGATGTGCAAAGCTGTGGCAATTTCAGTACAGAGGCATAAAGCTAATGAGCCATACAATGAAGCTGTGGGAAAGAGTAGTGGAAGCTAGGTTAAGGGCAGAGGTGAGCATTTGTGAGCAGCAATATGGTTTTATGCCTAGAAAGAGTACATCAGATGCAGTATTTGCTTTGAGGATGCTGGTGGAGAAGTACCGAGAAGGTAATAAAGAGTTGCATTGTGTCTTTGTAGATTTAGAGAACCGTATGACAGGGTGCCGAGAGAGGAGCTGTGGTGTTGTATGAGGAAGTCTGGAGTGGCAGAGAAGTATGTTAGAGTGGTGCAGGACATGTATGAGAGTGCTAAGACAGTGGTAAGATGTGCTGTAGGTGTGACAGAAGAGTTCAAGGTGGAGGTGGGTCTGCATCAAGGATTGGCTCTTCGCCACTTTTTGTTTGCTCTGGTGATGGACAGGATGACAGATGAGGTAAGACAGG
Source organism: Channallabes apus (assembly GCA_030522415.1). NCBI lineage: Eukaryota > Metazoa > Chordata > Actinopteri > Siluriformes > Clariidae > Channallabes > Channallabes apus. The sequence goes on along the minus strand of CM060107.1, from coordinate 43,111,455 downwards.
AGTCTGCATGAATTATGATGTTTGCAGATGACATTGTGCTTTGTAGCGAGAGCAGGGAACAGGTGGAGGAGAATTTGGAGAGGTGGAGGTATGCTCTGGAAAGGAGAGCAATGAAGGTTAGCCACAGCAAGACGGAATACATGTGTGTGAATGAGAGGGACACAAGAGGAACGGTGAGGGTACATGGAGAAAACAACTAAAATTCCGACACAGAGGTACGTTATCATGTCTACCGTTCAGCTTGTTCAGTGTGTAGAGTGCAGGATGTTTAGACATTCTTCCTCCGTCATTAGTGATAACTTTATTTGTGATAGGTGTGTGTTAGTGAGCACTCTGACGGAGAAGATTTCAGCGTTAGAGGAGCGCATCCAGACTTTAGAGAGGGTTAGACAGTGTGAGAGCAGCGTTATTCCTGTAGCGGACAGTCTGGGTGCCACAGGCGGAGATAAACAGCCCCCGACTCCGGCATTAGAGCCCTCACAGCGGGGCGAGTGGGTGACGACTCGGCGGCATACTCGTTCAGCCAAAGCTAACGCTAAGGCTAGCCCACCGGAGCACACCTCCTCTGCGTGTCACGTGTCCAACAGGTTTGCTCTCCTCAGTGCTGCACCCGCTGATAAACCTGAAAGAGCTCTGGTTATAGGAGACTCTATACTGAGGCACGTGACATTAGCTAGACCTTTAGGGGCGCCAGCGGCAGTGGTTAGGTGTATCCCGGGAGCCAGAGCACCGGACATAGCAGGTAATCTTAGGGCTCTAGGACAGCACAGGTTCTCCAAGATAGTGGTACATGCTGGAGCTAATGATATACGCCTTCGTCAGTCAGAGGTTAGTAAGAGTAACTTTACAGAGGTGTTTAAATTAGCGAAGGCGATGTCCGATGAAGTAATATGCTCTGGTCCCATCCCAATGAGACGTGGCGACATAGCTTACAGCAGGTTATGGTCGCTGAACCGCTGGATGTCCAGGTGGTGCTCCAAAAATAATGTGGGCTACATAGATAATTGGAAGACCTTTGAGGGCAAAGCTGGCCTGTTAGGGCGGGACGGTGTCCATCCCACTCGGGAAGGTGCTGCTCTCATTTCCTGTAGTATAGCTCATAGTCTCAGTAGAGGTCTAGTTAATCGGTGACAATCCAGAGCCCAGGCCAGGGAGCAGACAGACAGGCTAAACCAACCGTCTGCTAGCTGCATAGAGTCGTCACTCAGGGTTCACCTTATTGAGACTGTGTCTGTTCCCCGATCTAAGCAAAAATGTAGAAAGACTCAGAAAGTCTGTTTCAATAATTTAATTAACATAAAGACCACAAACTCAGATCATACTGAATGCGCAGCCGGCACCTCTGATCTGAAGATAGGATTGTTAAATATTAGATCTCTCGCATCAAAAGCAGTTATTGTTAATGAAATTATCACAGATCAGGCGTTTGATATACTCTGTTTAACTGAAACGTGGGTTAAACAGGATGAGTATGTAGCTCTAAATGAAGCTAGTCCTCCTGGATACAGCTACATACACCAGCCTCAGTTAACTGGTAGAGGAGGAGGCGTCGCAGCTATTCATAATGATAATCTGTCTATCGTACAAAAACACGGACACAAATTTAACTCATTTGAAATTCTCTATAGTAACCTAAGTCTATTTAAGTATATTAAATCAGCTCAGTCGATTCCACTAATTATAATTTACAGACCTCCAGGGCCGTATTATGAATTTCTTAGTGAATTTGCGGATTTCATCTCAGACCTGGTCGTTTCTGTAGACAAAGTGTTAATTGCTGGAGATTTTAACATTCATTTTGAGAATCCAGAAGACCCTCTGAGAACAGCATTTATATCCATACTGGACTCCGTAGGCATAAATCAGTGTGTAGTAGGACCCACTCATAAAGCAGGTCACACTTTAGATTTAGTAATATTCTTCGGATTAAGTATAAGAAATGTATTCACAATTCCACTGTCTGAAATTATCTCAGATCACTATCTTGTCTCCATTCAAGTGTGTCACAGTGATAATGTACGCACAGCACCGCGCTACCGTATTAAACGTACATTCACATCAACTACCACACAGAGTTTTATCAGTAATCTCCCACAGTTACCAACTTCGATTAGGCCACCGTCTGACCCCACAGAACTTGATCAGGCGACTGAATATTTAGAGTCGACACTTCGTTGTACCTTAGATAATGTAGCTCCAGCTAAAAGAAAAATTATTAGGGATAAGAAACTCGCTCCCTGGTATAACGATCACACGCGCACTTTAAAACAGACTGCTCGGAAATTAGAGCGTAAATGGCGTCAAACTAAATTATTGGTATTTCAAATAGCATGGAAAGAGAGCATCCTGAACTATAGGAAAGCTCTTAGTGTAGCTAGATCAACGTATCTCTCCACTCTTATAGAAGAAAATAAAAATAATCCTAGATTTTTATTTAATACCGTAGCCAAATTAACCAGAAATAAGACCACTACAGAAATCTCCACAACAACATCATGCAATAGTGAGGACTTCATGAACTTTTTTAATAATAAAATTGTAAATATTAGGCATAAAATTGAGACTTTGAAACCAAACAATGTAATTGATACAGATGTTAACCTAGCCATGTCAGATTCAAACCTAGAAGACTTTACTCCTCTTGAAGAGAATGAACTAATTTCACTCATCTCTTCTGCAAATTCATCAACCTGTATATTAGATCCTATACCGACACATTTTCTTAAACAGATAGTACCAGTAATAACAGAACCGCTGTTGAGAATAATTAATTCCTCACTCAGCATTGGTTATGTTCCAAAATCTTTTAAAGTAGCAGTTATTAAACCAATAATTAAGAAACCTGACCTCGACCCCTGTCAGCTGTCCAATTACAGGCCAATATCAAACCTCCCCTTTATCTCTAAGATTCTGGAAAAGATAGTAGCGGAGCAGCTATGCTCATATCTACATAGAAATGGCATACATGAACTGTATCAGTCAGGATTTAGGCCTCATCACAGCACAGAAACAGCACTCGTTAAAGTAGTAAATGACCTCCTATTGGCCTCTGATCAGGGTTGTGTAACTATGCTTGTATTACTCGACCTCAGTGCAGCTTTTGACACTATTGATCATGCTATTCTTCTTCACAGATTAGAAAATGTAGTAGGAATTAAGGGTACAGCCCTCTCCTGGCTCAGATCCTATTTGACCGATCGTTATCAGTATGTAGACTTAAATGGTGATTATTCTGCATGTTCTCTAGTGGAGTTTGGCGTTCCGCAGGGTTCAGTTTTAGGCCCACTGCTTTTTTCCCTTTACATGCTTCCTCTGGGCAACATAATCCGTAAGCATGGTATTAGTTTTCATTGTTATGCTGACGACACACAGCTATACGTCTCAACAAAACCTGATGAGAAAAACCATCTTACTAAAGTTGAGCAATGTGTGCAGGACATAAGAAATTGGATGCTAATTAACTTCCTTCTGCTTAATCCGGATAAGACAGAAGTTCTAGTCATAGGACCGCATACAGCTAGAAGTAAAATCTTAGATCACACCGTAACTTTAGATGGCCTTTCTGTTCCGTCAAGTGCAACAGTAAAAGACCTCGGCGTGATTATAGATTCCAGCCTTTCATTTGAAGCTCATGTAGATAATATCACCAGGATAGCATTCTTTCACCTCAGAAATATCGCCAAAATAAGAAATATATTGTCGCTAAACGATGCAGAAAAACTAGTTCATGCTTTTATCACTTCTAGGTTGGACTATTTTAATGCCTTACTGTCTGGTTGTTCAGTTAGGTGCATAAACAAGCTTCAGCTAGTCCAGAATGCAGCAGCGAGAGTCCTCACTAGAACCAGAAGATATGAGCACATCACCCCTATCCTATCTTCACTGCATTGGCTCCCTGTGAAATTTCGCATTGATTTTAAAATACTACTCTTGACATATAAAGCATTAAATGGTCTCGCCCCGCAGTATCTGAGCGAACTGCTAGTGTCTTACGATCCGCCACGCCTACTTCGGTCAAAGGATGCAGGCTGCTTATCAGTACCGCGTATTATGAAAACTACAGCTGGGGGCAGAGCTTTTTCTTACAAAGCCCCAAAATTATGGAATAGTCTTCGAAATAGTGTTCGGGACTCAGACACAGTCTCAGTGTTTAAGTCTAGGCTAAAAACCTATTTATTTAGCCAAGCATTTTTATAAATAGATTTGCCATAAGGTAAAGGAGCAGATCTGGGGGACTCATGGACGTAGAGTATTATGGTGAACTGGTATGTTTTAGATGCTGTCTTCCTCAGTCTCATTTGATCACTCAGGTTTGTTGACGGTGAGGTGATTGTTTGCTTTACATCTCAGGGAGCCCTCATGTTTGTGTTTCCTTCTGGCTCTCCCTTTAGTTATGCTGTCATAGTTAGTCCTGCCGGAGTCCCTGCTTGCACTCTACAGTAAATATACATTCACATTAGACATTGTGACTGTGACCATACCTAATTGCAATCTCTCCTCCTCTTCTCTTCCTCCCCCTCTTTCTCTTTCCTCTCTCCCCCTTTCACTCTTTCTCTCTCTCTCTCTCTGTCGGGCTACACATGTGGTTCCTGAGCTGCCAGTGATCCAGACTCCCTCTGCCCTCCGGACCTGTCTGGTCCATCCTGGTGCCCGGTTTCTGGTTGGAGGTCTCATCGCATGGATGCCCCGTGTGTCCCTTTAGGATGTGCCTGGTGTCTGGGGATGATTCTATCTACTTAGAAGATGGTTCTGGCCTCGACTGGTGTTGTCAGCTGTTTCTCTGAGGACTTGACAATTCGATAGTTCAGGACTGGAACTTTCTACAAGTCTATCTGAGTCTCGAATAATTACTGGACTCCATTTTACATCAACTATTATAGCTGAACCTAACACTTAACACAGTATAAATGCAGATCATTTCCTGCTATCTGTTTCACCCAGATGAGGATGGGTTCCCTGTCGAGTCTGGTTCCTCTCAAGGTTTCTTCCTATTACCATCTCAGGGAGTTTTTCCTTGCCACTGCCGCCCTCGGGCTTGCTCACCAGGGACTATCTGAACATTTTGATTCATACACATTCACATTCCATATAAACTTAAATAATTCTTTTGATTGTGTAAAGCTGTTTTGAGACAATGTCAATTGTTAAAAGCGCTATACAAATAAAACTGAATTGAATTGAATGGAGCCGAGGTAAAGTAGATGCAGGATTTTAAGCACTTAGGTCCTTAGTTGTTGTGCGATAAAAGAGTATCGGCGAGAATGAAAGGAAAGATGTACAGGACAGTGGTGAGACCAGCAATGCTCTATGGCTTAGAGACAGTGGCACTGAAGAAAAGACAGGAGGCAGAGTTGGAGGTAGCAGAGCTGAAGATGTTGAGGTTCTCTTTGGGAGTGACAAGGATGGATAGGATCAAGAATGAGTTTATCAGAGGGACAACCCATGTTAGATGTTTTGAAGTCAGAGAGGCCAGATTGAGTTGCCAGAGGAGAGATTGTGAATATACCGGTAGAAGGATGCTGAGGTTGGAGCTGCCAGGAAGGAGGTCTAGAGGAAGACCAAAGAGGAGATTTACTGTATGGATGCAGTGAGAGAGGACATGAAGTTAGTTGGTGTGAGAGAAGAGGATGCAAAGGATAGGGTTAGATGGAGGCAGATGATTTGCTGTGGCGACCCCTGAAAGGGAACAGCCGAAAGACAAAGAAGAAGACGACAGTGTTGCAATGATAGCCATGAACAGTTTGAACCCAAATCACCATCAGTGAACATAAAGTAAATTAAAACCCATTTCCTGTTACACCTCCGCGGCCCAGGGAAATAAGATCTGGGTCTCCGGATTACTGAGCCGACACTTTGACCCCACCTAGTGTGTCAACGTTGGTATGTCTCCCTAATCACAAGAACACCTACACCTGTGTCCTATCCTAATGTGTCTCTATTTAAGCCGGTCGAGCCCATAGCGTCTCGTCCGTTCACAGTTGTGTGTCTGTGTGTGTTTGTCACGGTATGTGTCTCCTTCCCCGCTAAAAGTGCTGTCGTCTCTCCCTCACAGCGCTAAGTCCGCCCGATCACCAGACTCCAGGAAGCGCACCTGTCGCGCTCAGCAAAGTGCGCCTGGAAACCGCATCAGGCAGTTTTTGGACCTGACGCGCGTCCGAGGGACAAGTGGGACTTCGGGGGGCTACCCACACAGGGAGTGTGTGGTAGGCTTGGGGTTTGTTTTGTGTTCATTTGGTTTTGTTTATTTTTTGAACTGAATTACAAAAAGAGAAAGAGACTTTGAGTTGAACGAGGAGTTCATCAAACAGCTAAGTTAATAAATAAAAAACGAGTTCATTACATTCTCCTGCGTCTGCGTCCGCCTTTCTGCACACAGCATAATCATGACAGATGAACGGACCCACCAGGACGCAGCAGGAGTCCCTCTGCCTGACAACAGCGCGCGGTTCCACCGTTACCTGCGCGAGCAGCAACAGGAGATCGGAACGCTAGCTCGGGCGGTGCATGATCTCGCCTGCAGCGTTTCTCAGCTGGCGACCGCCCGCTCTCCTCCTGCATCTCCACCGCAACCACCGGCGCCGACAGCCCCGCGCCCCACGCCTCCCGAACGGTACGGAGGAGACCCCGAGGGGTGTCGAAGATTTTTGTTAGCCTGTGAGCTCTATCTAACGGACTTTCCAAACATGTCAGAGCAACAGAAAGTAAGTTTCCTCACTCAGCACCTAACCGGGCAAGCCCTGGAGTGGGCCACAGCAGTATGGAGTGCAGGGGGACCTACCGTCACGTGGTATCACCGGTTCGTCGAGGCGCTTCGCGCCGTCTTCGACCACCCGGACCAAGGCCGATCAGGTGAGCAGCAGCTGCTGAAAATTCGACAAGGGCAGGGTCCTGTATCCGACTACGCCGTACGGTTCCAGGTCCTCGCGGCTGAGAGTGGGTGGTGTGAAAAGAGCCTGCTGGCTCGATTCTGAGACGGGCTGAGCGCCGAGATCCAGCTGGAGCTGGCATGCCGGGACGTCGAGCTCAGTCTGGAGGACAACATCGCCCTTGCCATCAAGCTCGATCAGCACCTTCGCCAACAACACCGGCGTCCACCACCCCGCCCGTTGAGGCGATCTGAAGCCGTCGGTAAAGGACACGCCCCCCAGCCGCTGCCACCTGGTCGGGAGGAGCCCTCGACGAATGACCTGGAGATCGGAGCCTCACATCTCACCGCCGCGGAACGTGCCAGAAGGATAAGGGCGGGGCTGTGTCTGTACTGTGGGAGGGACGGGCACAAAATCAGCGCCTGCCCGTTGTTGAATGTAACTGATAACACCCCACTCCGCACTCCTACACCTTTTTGTTTACCTGCCACCTTAACGTTTGATAACACTACCTTGTCTGTTTCTCTTTTAATAGATTCGGGATCGGCCGGCAATCTCATCTCTGCATCTCTGCTTTCCGCGCTGCGAGCTCCCGTGTCGAAGCTTCCGCACCTGATAACAGTCAAAGCACTGGATGGCAACAAGTTAAAACACTCGCCGTTGAAAGCAATGTCCGCGCCCCTTCGATTAACTTTCCCCGGTCACTCTGAAGAAATACAATTTTTTGTAATTTCTCAGGCTGATCCTTCCGTCGTACTGGGTCTCCCCTGGCTCAGCCTACACAATCCGAATTTCGATTGGGCCAACCCTCGTATCATCTCATGGTCCCAAAGATGCGCGCACACATGTACACCACCCACGTTGGTGGTCCAAACCACGACCATTGAAAGCCCGATCGGTAAGGTGTCCACTAGTGTGCCCCCAGTGTATGCGAAGTTTCAGGATGTGTTTAGCGTTAGGGCAGCAGCGAGACTTCCTCCCCATCGTCCGTGGGATTGTGCCATTGAGCTCCTGCCGGGGAAAGCACCGCCTTATGCACGTATTTATCCATTGTCACTGGACGAAACCAGGGCAATGGAGGAGTACGTGGACGAGGCTCTCAGGCAGGGGCTCATTAGCAGATCCACGTCACCCGCATCGGCTGGCTTCTTTTTTATTGAAAAAAAAAGGCGGGGGCCTTCGCCCGTGCATTGATTATAGAGGACTCAATGCCGTGACAGTAAAATACAAGCACCCACTGCCACTGGTCCCGGCCGATATCGACCAGCTCCGCGGCGCCTCCATCTTCACAAAACTCGATCTCCGCAGCGCATATAATCTCGTTCGTGTGCGTAAGGGTGACGAGTGGAAGATCGCGTTTAGCACCTCATCTGGTCACTATCAGTACAATGTCATGTCATATGGGCTGGTAAATGCGCCTGCTGTGTTTCAGGGGTTCATGAACGACGTGTTTCGGGATATGTTGAACCGACATTTGATAGTATATTTGGATGATATTCTAATATACTCGCGGTCATATTCAGAGCACGTCGCTCAAGTAATCGCCGTCCTTCGTCGGCTGCGCGCACACGGGCTCTATGTGAAGGCGGAGAAATGCGAGTTCCATAAAAAGGAGATCGCATTTCTCGGCTACCGTATAGGACCACGGGGGGTCGAGATGGAGACAGCCAAGGTAAAGGCGGTAACACAATGGCCGGTGCCCCGGTCAGTAAAGGCGCTACAGAGCTTTCTCGGGTTTGCCAACTTCTATAGGCGCTTTATTCGTAACTTTAGCTCCATAGCCACGCCCCTCACCACCATGCTGAAGGGGAAACCCACGAAGTTGAAGGCGCTCTCCGTGGAAGCAGAGAACGCTTTCAACACCTTAAAACGGGTGTTTACAACTGCACCAGTTTTACGGCTTCCAGATCCCGAGAAGCCATTCATCGTCGAGGTAGACGCCTCCGAGGTGGGGTTAGGGGCGGTCCTGTCTCAGCGCTATGGGAAACCCGAGAAACTTCATCCCTGTGCTTTTTTTTCGAGAAAACTGACGTCAGCCGAGCAAAATTATGATATCGGCAATCGAGAACTGCTCGCGGTGAAAGCGGCGTTAGAGGAATGGCGACATTGGCTAGAGGGAGCTAAATACCCATTTATTGTGTACACCGATCACCGCAATCTTGAATACATCCAACAAGCTAAAAGGCTAAACCCACGACAAGCCCGGTGGGCGTTGTTCTTCACACGGTTTCACTTCCATATCACCTACCGGCCCGGATCAAAAAACAAAAAGGCAGATGCATTGTCGCGCCGCTACTCAGACACGGGCTCTCGACACGGGACCTCAACCTTCACCTCCCATGCCGTAAGCTCACACCTCGTTACATAGGACCCTTTGTCATTATGTCACAAATTAACTCTGTCTCTTATAAGTTAAAATTACCCTCTCATATGCGTATCAACCCTGTCTTTCATGTCTCCCTTCTAAGGCCGGTGGTCCGGGGACCCCTGGACGAGGGCAGGGCTGCGCCCTCGCTCCCTGGGGCCGTGGAGATCGAGGGCACCCCGGCCTTCAAGGTAACCAAACTCTTAGACTCACGGAGGAGGAAAGGGGCTCTTCAGTACCTCGTGGACTGGGAGGGGTACGGCCCGGAGGAGAGGAGCTGGGTTCCAGCCAAAGACATCCTAACCCGTGAGTTAATCACCACATTCCACCAAGAACGGCCGGATCGCCCGGCTCCTCGACCCCCGGGACGCCCTTCGGGTCAGTCGGCTCCGGCCACACAGGAGCCCCGACCTCCTCAAAGAAGACGTCGGGGTCGCCCTCGCCCCTCCCGAGAGGCCGGTTCTGGGGAGGGGGGTACTGTAACATCGGTACCTCCGCGGCCCAGGGAAATAAGATCTGGGTCTCCGGATTACTGAGCCGACACTTTGTCCCCACCTAGTGTGTCAACGTTGGTATGTCTCCCTAATCACAAGAACACCTACACCTGTGTCCTATCCTAATGTGTCTCTATTTAAGCCGGTCGAGCCCATAGCGTCTCGTCTGTTCACAGTTGTGTGTCTGTGTGTGTTTGTCACGGTATGTGTCTCCTTCCCCGCTAAAAGTGCTGTCGTCTCTCCCTCACAGCGCTAAGTCCGCCCGATCACCAGACTCCAGGAAGCGCACCTGTCGCGCTCAGCAAAGTGCGCCTGGAAACCGCATCAGGCAGTTTTTGGACCTGACGCGCGTCCGAGGGACAAGTGGGACTTCGGGGGGCTACCCACACAGGGAGTGTGTGGTAGGCTTGGGGTTTGTTTTGTGTTCATTTGGTTTTGTTTATTTTTTGAACTGAATTACAAAAAGAGAAAGAGACTTTGAGTTGAACGAGGAGTTCATCAAACAGCTAAGTTAATAAATAAAAAACGAGTTCATTACATTCTCCTGCGTCTGCGTCCGCCTTTCTGCACACAGCATAATCATGACATACACAATTACTATTTTGACCAAATTATAGTTATAGAATGATTTTATTATGGCTTCCTTGTCTGGTATCACCTTGTCATCTCAAGGCAATTTTCTTTGCCACCATTAGCACTGGCTTACTCATAAGGAACATGATCAGGCTATACATTAAAAAATCTACACATTTTTAAGAACTTTTGTGACAATGTCCTTTTTAAAAATTATATTTAAATAAATTCAATATTAAATAATTAATTTAATTAAAATGATTAAAATGTGGTGACAGGGTGGCTTAGTGGTTAGCACTGTTCCACAGGAACTCTTACTGCTTCCACAGGATTTAAGAAAGTAAGTCAGATGCCGCTAATCATCAGCCCATGGTTAATTGATCATCAGCAGACCACTATAAAAACACATGTTATGACAGTTTGGACAGAGGACACCAACGTGGAGTTCTTTGACCTTAAAGCCCAGCGCTATGTCAAAAACCAAACAACGCTTCAGTAGAGACACATCCTACCTACTGTCAAACATGGTGGGGGAGGGGCTTAGTTTTGCAGCCACAGAACCTGGGCACGTTGGTGTCATTGAGTTGACCATGAACGCCTCTGTATACCAGAGTATTTTAGAAGAAAATGTGAGGCCATCTGTCTGAAATCTAACAGGGACATGCAACAGAACAATGATCTGAATCACACCAGTAAATCTGCATCAGAATGGCTAAAAACAGAATAATCAAGGTTTTGGAATGGCCTAGTCAAAGCCTAGACCTCAGATCAATTAAAGAAGCTTTTGTAAAGAAGAGAGGACCAAAGCGATATTAGAGACTGGTAAAATAATACAGGAAACAATTACTAAATCTATTTAATATTTAAACTATTAAATCATGGGAGTTTCTAGTATTTCTAGTATCCTGCATGTTTTTCTTTTTGGCTTAATTTTAGTTAAATAAATAAGTGAAAAAAGTTATATACTGTATCGTTATTAATCTGAGGTTTTATGTATTTGCCTAATACTAAAACCCACTATGATCACATGATTTTTGTTATTTTTACACACAAATAACATAGAATTTAAAGAAGGGCACACAATGTACATTTATGTTATTTGGAAGATGCCCTTATCCAGGATAAATGTAAAATTATTCTGTGTGTCGAGGTAGACAGGTGAGAATTTCCTTGCAGTTAATGATACATACTACAAGCATGTCTCTTTTTACAGTCTCCATAAGCAACAACGGTTCTGCAGAATTAATTACTTTTTCCTCTTCTATGGATTTGTTCGTAAAGTTAGAGCACTTAATAAAGCTATATGTTTGCCATTGCAGACAGGGCATAAAAGTCTGGCCTTTCACATCATGTTTTCCTTGTGGCTCTGGATTTCTTTAGTTGTCCCTTCTCTCTTTGAGATTTAATTAAGGCAACTGGATTACAAACTATTCTGTAAAGACTGCAGTGAAAACTTGTGAAGTCACAATGGACATCTATTGTAGCTATTCCACCACCCTCTCAACATACAGTCACCAGTTTGGGATTTTCTTTAGTCATTAAGTATAGGTAAGTGTTTTATGAGGAGAATGATTTCAATACAGGAAATCTGACAAATCTCTTACTGCCAGAGAATCAGAGCCATTCAATTTTACTACGTTTTGTAGATTTAATTATTTATCCCTCCTCTAGAACTTTCCTGGCATCCTTGTAGGCCTTTCCGGTCAAAGAACTTGTTTACCTGCACAAGCATGGTTCTTTCTCTTGTGGGAAGGTCTTCAAAAGGGTTGCATATAGATTTATTTGGTGTTTAGTTTTGGGTTGGATATTTAAGTCTTGGGATTGATTTCACTGATAAGACTATGATCAGTTATTTCTGGCTCTGCCCCACCTGCATGAGTACGTTGTCTGTACTAGTATGATTGTCATATCGGCTTATTTAACATATCGGTCATATTTAGTTATTTAGATAACTAACTGTAACTCAACTAGATCATCTTGGGTACAGAAAGAACCTTGTTTCCTTTACACCTTGCATCCAGGAATCATACATTTACTTTCCTATTCCTGTATCTGCAAGCCCCTCGGCGTTAGTGTTCTCTCACAACAGCTTTTGACTTTACATGTTGTTTATCTACGGAATGGTCAGTATGTTACTGTTTGTAACTTTGGCTGCATTTGGTTATAACAAATTAAACATTTTAAATAACAATTTATGAGGTAATCTCTATCCAATTATTACCTTGCAATATAGTTATGTTTTAATGTATCCTCCAGAATAATATAAAGATTCTGACACTTCAATTCCTTAAAGCTGTAAAATATGAATTCGGTAATGAGTAATTATGATGTCTATCTTGAGACAATGTAGAAATCGGCTTGAGACGCATTACAGCAGATTATAAACAGCTACGGTCAGCTAACAGCTGTCAATAGGATACACATTTTGCTTCTTATCTCTCAGTTTCACTCCACAGCAGTTGCAGGTCAGGTGTGTTGCTAACCTCTGGTTCACCTGTGTCATGTGACTGCTGCATAGAGATAGACAGGTTTGGATCGATACCACAAGGACACCAAATAGCAGGACCCGCAATGCTTGAACGAAGCAAAATCTTTACTAAACTCAGTTGGCTATACTGTATGCCCTTTCAGTTGAGTTGCACAGTAGAAGCCCTTGGTAGTTAAGAAATCAGAGAGTCTCCCATAGGTTCTTTAAGTTTGCATTCTTTATTAACTTACCCTGTAAGACCCCATGACACTAAAAACTAACAGAAAGAAAAATTACAGGGCAAGAAGTAAGTTTCGTAATGCATCAGGTACCAACTCAAATTAATCAGACATACATACACATTTCAGTCATATCCAATGCCACACAACATCCTCACAAAGAATACTAACTTCATAACCAAATAAAACAGCACGCAGCAGAGTTGATTTTTACATCTGAGATATTCTCTAAATTGCTGAAGTATTTTAGACAAACCAAACATCATTCCCTGTATCAATCCTGTGAGACATTGCTGTAGCTCTTCTCCATAGCCAACACCAATAACTATGATAAAAGATTTATTTGGCAATAGAATTAAGGCTAAAACTTTTTTGTAAATTCATCTAATGGATTTAAAACTTTCTGGATAATCATAAGAGCACACAATGTGACTCAAAGCAGCCATCATTCTGTGGTGATTAACTTAGCATAAAATCATTAATACACTCGGCAATTACTTCAAACAATAATATTATGCAAATTATTTAGATTTATGAGGATTGATACAAAAATTGGTATAAGCCTCTGAAAGCACATGACCTGTAAAATTGTTGCCTACATTGGTTTTTGGTAAAAGCTTAAAAAGCAAAAAATCTGTAGCGTAACAAATTCATGTTGCAATATCTTAATTTTGCATTTTAGAATAATAAACTTTTTCAGGTTCATGTATTTTCATGTGAAATCATGTTGTTTTCAAAGTTTCATCTGAACGATAATTGAGATCATTGAAAGATTTTAATTTAAAAAAACTGATTTTAATTGTATTTAGCATACATGTTTCTTTTTATCTTATAAATAATGTGTATTCACATTTATACAAAAAAAAAAAAAAAAAAACGAAGCATGGATAGAGAGATAAGAAGTATTTAAGTATGGTGTTATATGATCCTATCTGAAATGTAACTTTTTCAGGGTGAGACACTTTTTGGCAACAATACCATGTTTTGGCCTACTTTGTGTATGTTAATTAAAAAGATTTTTTTCCAGCAAATTGTGCTACAGTCATTTTTTGGGGGATTGTGATTTTTTATTTTATTTGAGATAATCAAAATAATTTACTTCATGTTACTGTTAGTGCTTTTAATGTTATGGCTGACTGGTGTATACTACAGTAGATTAATTTTATGTGGTTAGCTACAGACACTAATATGGTTTATCTCCTGTGTGAATAGACTGATGTAGTTTAAGTTGATCTTCCCGGCTAAAACTTGTGGAACACTGTGAGCAGGAGTACGGTTTGACTCCTGAGTGAATCCACTGGTGTCTTCGGAGGCTACCAGCAGTAGTAAAACTCCTCCCACATTGTGAGCAGAGGTATGGCTTTTGTCCTGTATGAATGTGCTGATGTATTTTACATTGATCTTCTCGAATAAAAGTCCTCCCACACTGTATACAATGATATGGTTTTTCTCCTGTGTGAAAACGCTGATGTATTTTAAGATGATCTCCTCGACTAAAACTCTTCCCACACTGTGAGCAGATATATGGCTTCTCTCCTGTGTGAATGCGCCGGTGTAGTCGGAGATCACCAGCAGTAGTACAACCCTTCCCACACTGTGAGCAGGGGTACGGCTTTTCTCCTGTGTGGATGCGCTGGTGTCTTTGGAGATCACCAGCACTAGTAAAACTTTTCCCACACTGTGAGCAGGGGTACGGCTTCTCTCCTGTGTGAATGCGCTGGTGTCTGCGAAGACTATCGGCAGTAGTAAAACTCTTCCCACACTGTAAACAGTGATACGGCTTCTCTCCTGTGTGAACACGCTGGTGAACATGCAGATGACCTCGTTGACCAAATCTCTTCCCACAATCTGCGCACTGGTAATTTTGGTTCTTCATTTTTTCGTCACATGTCTTAGCACCAGATAATGATTGCTTAGTGCTGGTCATATTAACCATAGGTCATTAAAGGGCAATGTCTTGATGTGTTTGTGGGAAAAGTCTGAAGACAGTGGACGCAAAAGGGGCAGGAGAAGGTTTGCAAGAGTATGTTGTTTTTGCCTGGAGGAAAGGGGAAAAAATTGTGTCGACATTATTACTATAGTTTGCCCCAATTAAAATAACAATATTTATATGTTCATTAAGCCTGTGATCTGGTGTGCAATATGCCATCATCCTATCATAGCCCAAAATTTCAAATTTCAAGTGATGAACATCGCTAGTGGCTCTGAGGGAGCAAAGGAAGGGGGCCTGATGGACATAATGGCATGTATGTAATGTCAAGTACATGTTACATCATAATGGAGAAGAGAAATTTTATTTTAGTGCCCATTTTAAGTTAAGGTTCTCACAATGGACTTTTAAGCTGTTTCAGGTGCTTATTGTATGTGTTTCACAGTTACTGTTTTTAGTTGTTGGGTTTTTTTTTTTTTTCAGTTTTCTTTAGATTAGTATAGTTAGTATAAGCTCTGTATTTGTTTGTACCTTCACATGGATTTTATACACTAGGGTTGTGAACTTGCTGTGTAGGAGTTTGGGGATGCTTGCTGTCAGTTGTCAGTGTTGTAGCCTGTAAGGATTTACAATACTAGATTTTCAAACTTAATACCCAGAAGTATTAAGTTTAATATCCAGAAACATACTCAATACTACTTTCAATTCCATGGGGTATTGAAATAGAAATGGACATACATACATATACAGTCATGGCCAAAACTGTTGGCACCCCTAAAGATTTTCCAGAAAATTAAGCATTTATCACAGAAAAGTATTGCATTAACATATGTTTTGCTATACACATGTTTATTCCCATTGTGTATTGGAAAACAAACATGGGCTGGACAAAATTATTGGCGATCTTTCAAAATTGTGGATAAATAAGATTGTTTCCTTTAAACTCACCTGGGGCAAGTAACAGGTGTGGGCAATATAAAAATCACACCTGAAAGCAGATAAAAAGGAGAGAAGTGCACTTAGTCTTTGCATTGTGTGTCTGTGTGGGCCACACTAAGCATGGACAACAGAAAGAGGAAAAGAGAACTGTGTGAGGACTTGAGAACCAAAATTGTGGAAAAATATCAACAATCTCAAGGTTACGAGTCCATCTCCAGAGATCTAGATATGCCTTTGTCCACAGTGCGCACATTATCAAGACGTTTGCAACCCATGGCACTGTAGCTAATATCCCTGGGAGTGAGAAAATTTATGAAAGGTTGCAACGCAGGATAGTCCAGATGGTGGATAAGCAGCCTCAAACAAGTTCCAAAGAAATTCAAGCTGTCCCTGCAGGCTCAGGGAGCATCAGTGTCAGCGCGAACTATCCGTCGACATTTAAATGAAATGCTATGGCAGGAGACCCAGGAGGACCCCACTGCTGACACAGAGACATAAAAAAGCAACACTACAGTTTGCCAAAATGTACTTGAGTAAGCCAGAATCCTTCTGGGAAAATGTCTTGTGGACCGATAAGACCAAGATAGAGCATTTTGGTAAAGCACATCATTTTGGTAAAGCACATTACTGTTTACCCAAAAACGGAATTGGCATACAAAGAAAAGAACACAGTACTTACAGTCAAATATGGTGGGGGTTCAAAGATGTTTTGAGGTTTATTTGCTGCCTCTGGCACTGGGTGCCTTGACTGTGTGCAAGGCATCATGAAATCTGAGGATTATCAAAGGATTTTGGGCCCAGTGTCAGAAAGCTGGGTTTGCGTCCGAGATCTTGGGTCTTCCAGCAGGACAAACATACTTCAAAAAGCAACCAGAAATGGATGGCAACAAAGTGCTGGCGGGTTGCGAAGTGGCCAGATCTAAATCCCATTGAACACCTGTGGAGAGATCTTAAAATTGCTTTTGGGAAAAAGCACCCCTCCAATATGAGAGACCTGGAGCAGTTTGTAAAGGAAGAGCTGTCCAAAATTCTGGGTGATAGGTGTAAGAAGCTTATTGATGGTTATAGGAAGCGACTGATTTCAGTTATTTTTTCCAAAGAGTGTGCAACCAAATATTAAGTTATGGGTGCCAATAATTTTGTCCAGCCCATTTTTGGAATTTTGCGCGACATTGTCAGATTAGTTTTTTTCCCCCTCCCTTTTTTGCTTTGTTCCAATACACACAAAGAGAATAAAAATGTGTATAGCAAAACATGTTAACATGTTAAAACATCCTGATATTTTTTAATTTACATGACTTTTCCAGGTCCTCATTAAGCAGTGTAAAAATGGATGGCCATGACTTTTAAAGTGGCCCAAACATGACACATTTAACTACTTATATATTGGAGGAATAGAAAATTTAAAACAAACACGTCAAATTAGGAAATACTGAAAAGAAGCTATGGGTTTTACAGTTCTGGAAAATAAATTTGATAAAACTAAACAAAAGTCAGAGGCAGGAGAAAAAAGGGCTACTGTGTTAAAAGGGAAGTTTGGGCATGAAAAGGAACAAGAGGACAGATGTACTGGCTACATTGAAAGTAATGCCTCACATATCCCCATCACATCATAATCCATTATCAATAGAAGAATTGAGGGGAGGAAATACAAATGAAAGAATTCATGAGGTTCAAAGGCATGATAAGATCCGATTGACACTATAGAGAGGCTGTGGAATACAGGGAACAGTTACATTGTGAAAATTAAAAAATGAGTTATATTATAGAGGAAACCTCCAGTGGCAGCTGCTCGAAGACTACAAGGGAAGCTCAGCTTCCTCTACTATGTCAGAAAATAAATGCTCATATATGCACTGTCGTATTTATATTGGTATAAAATAAAAGTGCGCTAGAATGCATTCAACTTCATGACTAGCTCGTTCAGAATCAGGTATTTATTGTAGATTGTTTGACGTGATTTTCTTGTCGTACATTTCCGTGCCGCACAGTACATTAAACCATCCCCCTGAAGCCCAGCTTCACTGGAGCGCTATGGCGAAGCACAGACTAGCTTTTTACACTGCAGAAAAGCTGGACGGTAATTGGATAAATGCACCAAAATCATCACTTCCAGGGACGCTCGGCTTCTCTGGGGGTTAATGGAGCAGTGGGCGGGACAGGATGCTGGGCTGCTGCAGGATGATTGGAGGAGCTGTTTAAACTGCGGGACCCCTTTTTGATTGACAGCACGTCTTAAGTATACATCAGCGCTACAGACAGCACGTCGCTATTCCATTTTTAGGGGGGCTTTAGCCCCCCCTAACATTTGTACTCAGCCCCCCTAAAAATTCTCCATAAACTTCCCACAAATTGCTTTTCGCCCATCATCGTCCCCTTTAAATTTGATATGAAAGTGGCGGCAGACTTCGGCTCCTCACTGTCTTTCAGCGGGTCTTCAATTCACGATCACAGGGGGAGGATTAAGTCAAGGTGTGTGTTTTCCGATAAATTCTTATATCTGCATCAGTGCAGTCCTTTCTCAAATACAGTTTACAAAATGTCCTGAGGGATTAATCAGTTAAATCTTCGCTGTGTTCACCCTCATCACACCAGCTGTTTCAACCTAACTATTTATATAAAACATTACACAGTGCATATGGCATTAACTACCATAGAGTTATGGACATAAATGATTAAAAATAGTGACAGACAGCATTCAGTGCCTCGTTTAACTGTATAGCACTGTGATTTACAGAGATAGAAAAATCCTTTTTTTAAAAATAAATATTGTATTAAATAATGTCCCAAATCGAAAAAAAAACTTTTATTAGCCTTAGAGTAGGGTTTTTGTCACTTTGATTTAGAAAAAGCTACTTTTTTTAATGAATAGAAACAAACAAACAAAAAAAGAATGATATTAAAAAGGTGCTTTGTTTAATTACATTAAAACGATGATTGTCTATATTAATGAATTTGAATAAATAGCCTAGTAGCTATGAAATTTTAAGGGGTTGAATAGAGAACCTACTGTCTTATTTATGTAGCTAAAACACTAATTTAAACTAGATAACATGATCAAAGTTTTAATATTTATATTTAACTGTAGATGGAAGGTTTTTCAAGTCACATGAAAATAAAGATGTTCTATTCTTACCTGCTGTGCATTTGGAGACCCACTCTCATGTGACCTGAAAAACCTTCCATCTACAGTTGTGTTCAGTTCTACAGTTCAGTTCTCTGAAAGCGCAGCCTCTCAGGCACATTAACATTGTGTCCCCAACATTGATTGAAGTCATTGCATCAGAAACTATCTTTCACATTTTTTATGTCTGCAGTTTCCAACAAAAAGCAGCAGTATTGTCAAAGAATGAACAGATAAATGTTTGACACTATTGGCACTCACACAGTTTATTCCATTGTCCAGCCTCATAGGTGTGTTGTTTATATTGCTAATCAATGTAAATTTAAAGTTATATGCTGTTTTCTGGTTATATTTTTTGATTGTACCTGTACATAGAAAAAGGTTTATATGGTAAACAGCATGTGTGATCAAGAAGACTCATTTGAGTACTGATTCTGTGTTAAACATCTATGGGGCTGAGCCCCCCTTACCTGAAAATCCTAGAAACGCCCCTCAATCCACATGGGACTGACCTTGAATCTCTGTAGCCTACAGAGATTCGAGTTCAGTCCCATGCGGATTTGCAGGTGATTTTTATGATGGAAAATGTAATTATAATTTTAAAAAATTATGATGAAGGCCTAATATGAGCTTCCCCTGTTTCAAAAGCTAGCAGCCGCCACTGACACCTACATATAAGGTGTGGGAATAGAAGATGTTGACACTAAAGTTCACCAGCTAAACAAGAGTCACTGCTTAAGATGCCAGAGACAATCTATTCCCATAAATTTCTAATTAGGCAAACTGGTGCATAGCCTCAATTGGAAGATACTGTGGTTAACATTGCTGTATCTGCTGTACAGTAATAAAGGCTTCCTCTCTTATATTTTATTCCTGTGAACATTCAGTGAAAGATAAAGATGTCTGACCTGTTCATATATTATACTTAAAGCAGATGCTTAGTTTTCTCTTCATGTAATTGTTGACTGAAATGAAGAAAAGTGATCACTTAATTGGCTTAGTGGTTTCTGTCAGAGAGCTGAGAAATTGTGCAGGACAGGTGGTCCTCTATGACCACTGTTATAGAGAAGGTGTAGCTGTAGTGCCATGCTGTGAGGATCAGACTGCTTTTCTCTTTATAACCTGGAGGCGAGGTTTGGATTGTGTGTTGTGATTCATGGTAGTTCCGTGCTGCATCAGTAACTCTGCCCCAGTAGGTCACTCCAACTTCAGGGAGAGAACCTGACAAAGCAACGGGGTTTCTGCCTTTAACACGCATTAAAAATACTGTGACTGCATTTAATAATATCACAACTGATTTAACTCACGCTCTGCGAGTGAATAAACTACGGAGATTGCTGAATGTTCCTGAATGTGTTGTATTGTTTGTGGTTTAATAATTGGGATGAGAACTGAGCGCCACTTTACCTGTGTGTGATTGAGCTCTCGGAGTTCTCCGGTTATATCTCTTCATCAGCTTCTAGAGACTGATTTAATAAATGTTAACTCACGCAAAGTGACGGCACTCAATCCAAACACACAGGCACTGTCCGTGTGTAGTATCCTGCTTCGGCCTCATACTATGAAGCTGCCTTATTTGTCTTTATTAATTTTTCTGCATTTCTATTTCATTTCTCCAGGTAGACTCCCTTTTATTCTCATTCTACTTCTCCGCCTCTTCTTCACCGTCACACCTGAACGATTTAAACCACCGTAGACGGTAAACAAAGCGAGCCACGAAACAAACTGTCCCAAAATGCAACACGATGTGACGTAACTTCACAACCGAGTGGGTCGCTTCCGCCCGTTGCTATGATACGTCAACGCTTCCGCTATATTGGTGCCGGCAGGATTGTCCTGCAAACAAACACGAGGAAGAGGTGCAGCTGCGTTTTTATGGATAGAAAAAGCACTAAACGTTTACACTTATAGCAATTGATTTGAGCCGTTTTTATATTCAAGGTATATAAGCTGTATGCAGAACGAAAATAGTTTTGTTTACAGAGTCTTAAGAGAGTATGTGTGGATTAGCGCTAGCCTTACACAAACGGAATAGAAAATTATTCACTTCCATGAGGAATTGTGATTAAACACTCATATTTGTCTATATGGTTTTCTCGGATTAATGCTCGTCCCTTTATTACCTCATAATTATAATAAACTTGGAATGTGCAGGAAAGTCTTTAATGATGTGGAAATGCCTCTTTCTGTCTGCATCACCAGGTCAGTGATGTTGGCAGTAAATCGATTTTGTTGTGATACATAATTCAGCAATAGGGGTCGCCAATGAACAGTATACTAAACGAGGCTTCGCGCAATTAAACTTTTCACGGCTCCTTAGCGCCCCCTATTGGTGAATCATATATTTTTAAAAAATGCACTTGTACTATGCACTTTATGGTACAAGAATTGCTATCTGTAATATAGCAATCGTTCTGTCACCATTCCTAAATGGTGTAACAAACTGTGTCTATGTACTCTCTCTCTCTCACACGC
The DNA here is from genome assembly GCA_030522415.1 of Channallabes apus. NCBI lineage: Eukaryota > Metazoa > Chordata > Actinopteri > Siluriformes > Clariidae > Channallabes > Channallabes apus. Next base: position 43,089,983 of record CM060107.1, on the reverse strand, counting down.
GCGCGCACAAACACACACACACACACACACACACTATTCTCATGGCATTGGTGTTCATGGAATGAAACTGCATAACAAGCACTTCACCTTAATTAAATGAAAGAGCAATATGAAGAATATAAATTATATTCATCATAATTATTGTGAGCATGCAAAGTGACGAACAATTAAATAATAATTAAGATTTAAAAGCTTATTTGGAGTAACCATTTCAAAATATTCCCTATAGGCGCCTTATAAGAAAAATAAAGTCAGGAAGAGAAGGGAATAATGGCTTATTCAATATACAGTGGTGTGAAAAACTATTTGCCCCCCTCCTGATTTCTTATTCTTTTGCATGTTTGTCACACAAAATGTTTCTGATCATCAAACACATTTAACTATTAGTCAAAGATAACACAAGTAAACACAAAATGCAGTTTTTAAATGAGGGGTTTTGTTATTTAGGGAGAAAAAAAATCCAAACCTACATGGCCCTGTGTGAAAAAGTAATTGCCCCCTGAACCTAATAACTGGTTGGGCCACCCTTAGCAGCAATAACTGCAATCAAGCGTTTGCGATAACTTGCAACGAGTCTTTTACAGCGCTCTGGAGGAATTTTGGCCCACTCATCTTTGCAGAATTGTTGTAATTCAGCTTTATTTGAGGGTTTTCTAGCATGAACCGCCTTTTTAAGGTCATGCCACAACATCTCAATAGGATTCAGGTCAGGACTTTGACTAGGCCAGTCCAAAATGTTCATTTTGTTTTTCTTCAGCCATTCAGAGGTGGATTTGCTGGTGTGTTTTGGGTCATTGTCCTGCTGCAGCACCCAAGATCGCTTCAGCTTGAGTTGACGAACAGATGGCCGAACATTCTCCTTCAGGATTTTTTGGTAGACAGTAGAATTCATGGTTCCATCTATCACAGCAAGCCTTCCAGGTCCTGAAGCAGCAAAATAACCCCAGACCATCACACTACCACCACCATATTTTACTGTTGGTATGATGTTCTTTTTCTGAAATGCTGTGTTACTTTTACGCCAGATGTAACAGGACACGCACCTTCCAAAAAGTTCAACTTTTGTCTCGTCGGTCCACAAGGTATTTTCCCAAAAGTCTTGGCAATCATTGAGATGTTTTTTAGCAAAATTGAGACGAGCCTTAATGTTCTTTTTGCTTAAAAGTGGTTTGCGCCTTGGAAATCTGCCATGCAGGCCGTTTTTGCCCAGTCTCTTTCTTATGGTGGAGTCGTGAACACTGACCTTAATTGAGGCAAGTGAGGCCTGCAGTTCTTTAGATGTTGTCCTGGGGTCTTTTGTGGCCTCTCGGATGAGTTGTCTCTGCGCTCTTGGGGTACTTTTGGTCGGCCGGCCACTCCTGGGAAGGTTCACCACTGTTCCATGTTTTTGCCATTTGTGGATAATGGCTCTCACTGGTTCGCTGGAGTCCCAAAGCTTTAGAAATGGCTTTATAACCTTTACCAGACTGATAGATCTCAATTACTTTTTTTTCTCATTTGTTCCTGAATTTCTTTGGATCTTGGCATGTGGTCTAGCTTTTGAGGTGCTTTTGGTCTACTTCTCTGTGTCAGGTAGCTCCTATTTAAGTGATTTCTTGATTGAAACAGGTGTGGCAGTAATCAGGCCTGGGGGTGACTACAGAAATTGAACTCAGGTGTGATAAACCACAGTTAAGTTATTTTTTAACAAGGGGGGCAATCACTTTTTCACACAGGGCCATGTAGATTTGGAGTTTTTTTTCTCCCTTAATAACGTAAACCTTCATTTAAAAACTGCATTTTGTGTTCAATTATGTTATCTTTGACTAATAGTTAACGGTTGTTGATGAGCAGAATCATTTAAGTGTGACAAACATGCAAAAGAATAAGAAATCAGGAAAGGGGCAAATAGTTTTTCACACCACTGTATTTCACTGCCAGAGGTGGAAAGAGTAATAAAATTTTGTACTCAAGTAAAAGTACTGTTACTTTAGTGAACTTTTACTGAAGTACAAGTAAAGTTACCCTTATAAGTTATGCTTATGCTTCAGTTAATCCAAAATGCAGCTGCCAGGGTTCTCACTAGATCCAGAAAATATGATCATATAACCCCAATATTATCATCCCTGCACTGGCTACCTGTTCAGTTTAGAATAAATTACAAAATAGTATTACTTACATACAAGGCCTTAAATGGTTTAGCTCCCACATACCTAACCAGTCTTCTGATGTGCTACAATCCACCACGCGCCGTATGATCACAAAACTCCGGACTTCTGGTAGTTCCCAGAATTTCAAAATCTACAAAAGGGGGTAGGGCTTTTTCATATTTAGCTCCAAAGCTTTGGAATAGCCTTCCAGACAGTGTTCGGGGAGCAGACACGGTTTCTCAGTTCAAAAGTAGACTCAAGACGCATCTTTTTAATCTGGCATACACATAACTCATCCCATAATCTCATACTCCAGTACACCTATACCGAATGGCAACTACGCTAATTCTCCCCATCTGTTCTGTATTTCTCTACCCATCTCGAGGCATCGGGAGATTTTGCCAGCTTCAGTAGACAAAGGCCGACCCTGCGAGGTTCCTGAGGCATCCAGAGAAGGACCAGCTCCAGCTGGATTCAGCTTTATGATGGTTGGAGCTATACATGCTGCTCCTGTGCTTCCAGTGATCCAGACCTCATCTGCCCTCTGCACCTACTGACTCGTCCCTATGCTGAACTGGTCTTCATGTCAATTGAAATAATTTCTGTCATATTGAATTTTCACCTGCACAACACACAAGATGTTATATCATTTCTATCTGTTATCGCCCAAATGAGGATGGGTTCTGTGTTGAGTCTGGTTCCTCTCAAGGTTTCTTCCTAATGCCATTTCAGGGAGTTTTTCCTTGCCACCGTCGCCGTCACCCTTGGCTTGCTCATCAGAGAAATTTCATTCATTCGTCTCATTATTATCTGCACATTTTTCTCACACATCCACACTTCCAATTATTTTCTTTTCTATAATTATTATTATTATTTGTTTTTATTTATTTATTTTCTATTATTATTTTATTTATTTATTTATTATTTTATTATTATTTTTTTTTGTTAAATTTCTTTAATTTTTGTGAAGCTGCTTTGAGACAATGACCATTGTTAAAAGCCCTATATAAATAAAATTGAATTGAATTGAATAAAAATCTACTCAAGTAAAAGTAAAAAGTAACTCGTAATTTTTTTTTTTAACAGTGGAGGTGGGATGGGGATGGAACATCTTCACATAATAAATCTGTTCCCTTTGTTGTGCTTGAAATCAAAGAGGTTGCTTAAATATGACCAGGGGTTTGCTTCATAAGAATTTGTTGGCATTTCACTTTCAGCTGTGTCTGCATCACTGACATCTGTTTTGTCCGTCTCCATCGTTCTTGTGAATTTAGCACATTTGTTCTCCATCAATCAATCAGTGCAACAGTGGTTTCAGGGGTGCATTTTTTTTCCTTCTCCGTTATATTATTTTCTTTATTTTTCATTTTCATTCATTTATTTTTTACTCAGAAGCGAATATGATTTAAAATGTAGTGAAGTACAATACTTCAAACAAAACATACTTAAATAAAAGTAAAATTACAGATTTTAAAAAACACTTTAAAAAGTATAGTAGAAATACACAAAAAATCTTCTCAATTACAGTAATGCGAGTAAATGTAATTCATTACTTTCCACCTCTGCTCACTGCATATCGTACTGTGTATGACTTGACTGTGTATGACATTTCAAAGGCACTGTTATGCTGATGAGATCCGGCCTGGGGAACTTCCATTACCAGGCTGATTCCTGTACTACACTGTGCTTTGTTAAGATTGTCTGCACCTCTTTGTATCCATCCCCCTTGAAAAGTATAAACTCTCCAGAGCTGAGTTGTAGTCAGACTTGGATGACTACAGCGACGCACGGCGAGTTCTCAATAAAGAGTAACTTCTACTTCAACAAAGGATTCAACAAAGGAAAAAGTTCCCAACAACAGTCAGGTCCATACATTTTGTAACAACGAAGCTGGGGTCCGTTCTTCGTATGTCGCTTGAAACATCCGGTATGAACTGACACATCTAAGATCAGATCATCTTGCTAATTACGATCTGGCTAAGTTGGTTCTTCGAGCACATGTTGATGATTAGTATAGCTGGATTGAGTTGTCAGGATTATTGCGCGTTCATGCGTTGGTTTAAATGGCGATATGCATCGACCGTAGAAACCCTGATCACAAGCCCTTTGATTGGTTGACGAAATGGCAAAAGAGCGGCTAAATTTTTTTTGTAACACGTTTTATGCGCTGAAATGCGCCCCCCCTGCCATTGATTGCCCCCCTACATAATCACTATCAAATATTGTTTTAGAACATAAATTCATAGGTTAATTGTTTACAAATTACATGAGACAATAAAATAAGCAACATGAAAATAAATATGTTGTATATGAAAAAATAGAAATATATATATTTTTCAAAATACAACATACTTTTATATTGTATAAAAAATAGTTTCATCCAATTTTTCATTATAAAAAATTAAATTTTTTATTATATATAAATATTTATGGCAGCACGGTGGTGTAGTGGTTAGCACTGTCGCCTTGCACCTCCAGGGTCTGGGTTCGATTCCCCGGCCAGGCTCGATTCCCATCTCTGTGTGCATGGAGTTTGCATGTTCTCCCCGTGCTTGGTGGGTTTCCTCCGGGTACTCCGGTTTCCTCCCACAGTCCAAAGATATGCAGGTTAGGCTAATTGGCGTTCCCAAATTGCCCGTAGTGTGTGATTGGGTGTGTGAGTGTGTGTATGTGTGTGTGCCCTGCGATGGATTGGCACCCTGTCCAGGGTGTACCCCGCCTAGTGCCCGAAGTCTCCTGGGATAGGCTCCAGGTCCCCGCGACCCTAATACAGGATTAAGCGGTATAGAAAATGAATATAAATATTTATTTGCATATTCATGACAAACCCCTGAAAAATAAACATGTTACAAAATAAACATTAATGTTTTTAATTGTATTAATGTTCTTGACGGCTGTCTCATGCCTAGGATTCATTATAATAGTAATATCATATTTGATAATATTAAACCTGTGAAGTTATGTTCTAATATAATATTTGCGATGTGTGTGGGGGGGCAATATGTATATGCAAGATACTTTTCTTTCCCCACGTGAGTCAGTCTGCGTCAGTCGTGCTCTTTAACCAATCAGATGTGACCTCGCCATTTTCAACCAATCATAACCTGCAGCCTTAATCCTGTTTACATGAAATAAACCTGCTACTGAGCAGGTTCAAGCTTACGGACATGTTGCTATGACAGCAAATGCGAGAAGCGCATCGGAGAACGAAACAATCCAAGATCAGGACAAATCCACAACAATCAAATCCAGCTAACTGAATACCGACGTACGAAGAACGGACCCCCAGGTCCCCGCGACCCTGAATACAGGATAAAGCGGTAGGACTTATCCTGCAATAGGACTTATAAAGCAATGAATGAATAAAAGGTAGGTAAACACTTGTACTGGTGAAAATAATTTTAGCTAATTCAAAACTAACACAAAAAACTATTAAAACAATAAAAACAGTTTATTATCTAAAACACAGCTGTAAGTCTGCTTGAACTTTTCAAGGTCTTTAACATTTTTACAAAAGCTCATACAGCTCAAAAAAGTATGAAATTCTCTCTCTCTCTCTCGCTCTCGCTCTCTCCCTGCAAACAAAAAGGACGGTCGTGTAAACTCTTGATTTAAAATGCAGATATGCAGTTCTCTCCCACTGCAGGTCACCTGCTTTTTTTAGTTAACCCGTGGTTTGCAGTGTTCACCGCTCTAGTTGAACATCATTATTCAGCCCAAGGACACTGTGAGCGTGTCTACCCTCTTATGTAACCATTATATGAGAACCTTAACACATGACATACGTACTGTAAAAGATCTAAACATAAGCTGGGTGAAGGTCTATCACTGGTTTATCCATGTCTTTTAGAAGGGGGCTCGAGACTCCCGACAAATTAGGTGTGATAGTTAGATCTGGATCGGTCTCACGTTCCTCAGGGCTGACCTCTTCAGGACAGTAATCCCTGCTCCTCTGCTGTTAGTGCAGACTTCAAAAGATGCAAAAGCTGTGTAACAACATGAACAGATCTCATCTCCATTTATGCTGCTACTGTACTAGTTCTGGGTGAGGAAAGGCTGCTCCTCTTATAATATCTACAGCATACACAATATAAGGTTTGTGTATTTGTAAAAGAATCATAATAATGAAAGTTAATGAATGAGAGTTATTACTGAATGAGAGTGAATAAGTTATTATTGTCCTTGCAGTTTTAAAGACTGTCTGTGTGATCTGCTATAGGCAGGAATCAACAGAAAACATCAGTGAAACAGAGAACATGAAGTGCGCCCTTGAACAAAAAACTGCTTCCCTGTCATCTTGATATACTGCACCTGCACCCCTTTCCCTAGAATGTTTTAGTCAGCTGGTTTTCTTCTCAATAAGGAGTGATTTTAGACTGCCGGTGAAGATAGTGTAACTGCTTTTATATAAAGGAAGCTGTGAGAGAAAGGGGGGCACCTCTCTCATATGCTCATATCTCTCTCTCTCTGTGTGTGTGTGTGTGTGTGTGTGTGTGTGGATGACATATGTCTATTTGCAAAGATTCATTAAACTCTTTTTGTTAAAACAAATTTGTTGTTTCTCGTTCATTTATTTAATTTACTTTCTACATTTCCACCACACCCTCTAGTTGTCGACTCCTAATTCCATTCTTATTTTAAGATTTGTGTAAAAACATGACATTTTTATGCATTATGGCATAGGGAGGTTGTGGATCCAAAGGTCCTGGGTTCGATAACCAAGCGTGAAATAACATTTTTAACCCAAGTGCAATAATAAAAATAAAACTGCCTTCTCCACATGACTGTGACCTGATTGAATGAAGTAAATAACAAATGAAAAAGTCTGTTGATGTACTTTTACAGTTTTTCTCGGTTGCTTTGGAGCATTTCTCAGATCAGAAAGTGAATTCTCAAAACTAACCGCCACATAATTTAGTCACTTGTGAACGACACATGAACATTTCTCATTGCTTTGATCAAAATGCAAATGCTTTTGTACATTCATATAATTGATTGTGTACAATTCTGTTTCCTACATTTCCACTTGTTTATGTCATGTAGATCAAAATTATATTATATTATATAAGTATATATTATACTAGTTTCATCTAAATAATCATAACCCCCAAATCATTTCAGCATCAGTTCATCGCTAAATGCAAAATAGTCACTAAATGCAAAATAGTTAATCCAGTTTTCAAAATCTCCAAAAAATAAAACTAATAAAAATAAAATAAAAACTGTTTTAAGTAAAGGTGTCTTGAATTGACACATTGCGCAGATGAAATTTGAATGTCACGTATAAAGGTGCGTGACGAACCAATGATCAACTACGTAGTTCTCTTAAACAGGTGAATCTCGTGAACCTATAATTGGCATGCCTATATAAAAAAAGAGCAAAACACAGATTTACAATTTTTGAAAATAGATGACCAACCAGGATGTGGTCAAGAGCCGGGAACAAGTATGCATGCTGGAAGGGTAAAGAGGCAAAATAGAGGAAGAGGAAGAGGAAGAAGAGGCCAGAGACACAGACATATTTCTGATGACATTAGAGCCACTATTGTGGACCATGTTGTCAATCATGGCCTTACAATGGCTGAGGCGGGGCGGAGGGTACAGCATGTCAACCGTAGGCATACTGTATCACCGGTTTCTTCAATTATTAAAAAATTTCATCGAGAGAACAGGTATGTAATCCACCAGTGTGGACTGTGCTGTTTATAGTGTGTATACATTCTTTAACACACAAATATGTGTAAGTATATCTGAATTGTATTATGTAGTGTATTTTTTCCACACAGGACTGAAAGGTTATCTCGTAGGGGTGGCAGAGGACCTCGTTTCACACCTGAGCAAGAGGAGGCTTTTTGCACCATGGTCAGAGCAAACAATGCAATTAGGCTAAGGGAAATACAGAGGGCCATTGTAGAAGACAATGTTTTTTATAAACATCCAATCTGTTAGCATCTCAACTATTGACATTATTGAAAAGACACCACATGACCAAGAAACAGCTATACCGCGTACCACACTCTAAAAAATAAAACTGTGCTGTACTCAATTTTTTTGGTGAAACATTTTTACACTTAAAAATATCAATATCAATCTAAAAATTAAAAAAATCATGTAAAATATACTTCATGAATGAAGTACAAGTCAGTAAAAAAAATAAGTAGACCTGAATAACTTTTTGTAGTAGGTTACCCAAGTGAAAATGAGTAAAATAATTGAGTAGATATGATTGAAATGGAAGGTAGAAGAAACTGAAAATTTCACTATTATTTAACAAATGTGCTACATTTACTTGTTTTAAATAAATTTAATTCATACTGGTCTATCACAGAATTAATATCTTACACTATTTTTTTTAATACTGTATATTTAGCTTTTAATCAAGTTTTTTTTTCAATTTAGGTCAATGTATCTAATGACATATCTAATTATAAACAAAGACACAATACACACATTACCATTTTAATTAAACATTTATTTGCCAAATTTGACAAGACATGACGTCTAAACTCAATCTGGTTTACTTTGCAAATGACATGTAACATGATCATAAACAATGAGCTGAATTGATCTCATTATTAAACAGTCTGACAAACAATACTTCTGTCACAAGTATTATACAGATAATATGTGGAAAGTAGACTTTTGTATTAGAATCGAATCACAGTCACATTTTACATCTGAAAGACTGCAGACCTTCACACTTCAGTTTCCTTCAAACTGTGGAAAGTTGTATGGACAAATGTGTGTGCAGACATTCCCAGGTCTTAAAGAAGCAATGACAGTCTAAATGAAGACAGGACACTGAATATCATTGATCAACAGTACCATGCTTCACTCCATAATGATCGAAATTCCTTTTATTGATGCGACAAATGTGCAGAGCTTACACCGCCATCCCATAAGCTGGCACCTAAAAAAGGAATTATAGTATACAAGTAAGTACAAGTGTGACTGTTACTATATGCATCATCACACTGATCTATAAGTGGTGTTCAAGTCAAAGCGGGACTTGTGATGAAAATTCTCTGAAACGAAGACGTAAAACTGATTTGATTTTACAGAGACCATTGCTGGTAAAATTCCGGTGAACATTTCAGTGGAATGCTTTTACAAAAAACAGACTGCTTTGATCACCAAAGGCGTTTTGCTCTTGCAGAACAATGCACAACCTCATATATAGAGACAGAAATATATAGAGAGAAATAAAGGGAGCTTTTACTCTAATAAGTGTGTTCTGTTATTCTGCACAATTAAAAGTCCTGCTTTGACTTGAATGTCCCTTGTACATGTCTTTGTCCCTTGTATAAAAATGATACAAGAACTTTATTTACGCATTACTATCAACTATATAATTTTTTTACTTTAGTTACTGGAAAATCTTGTATATTCTAGTGGATTCAATATATTCTGGATTAAAAATAGGTAAAGTGAAATATTTCCAGCCTTGTTTCAATTTCTATCTTGGATTCAATGGTTACACATTTAATACTTCTGAAACATTTAAAAAGTTGACATTTACCTCCAGTTTTATCTCCATTCAACTTCTCTTCTTTAGTGGTGTTGGTGCTGTGAAAGAGATATTGAAAATATATAACGTTTCACGAAAATGATTTAAAAATCAGTTTTAGTTTTTTTTTACTTACATATTACAACATACATAACATATTTCACTTCAATATTTTAATTTTATATTATTTCTCCCAATTATAATTCTGAGAGAAATGTTGTAGGCCTACTTTTACTTCATTTATTTCATCAACTGCCATTTTAATAATGTTTAAGTACACGGTTATGTTTGTGAAGTACTTGTAGTACTTTTGTACTTCAAATACATTAGAAGTTTAGAATGGCATGTGCTTATGACTTTAACTTGAGTAAAAGGTTTGAAGTTCTATTGTTTTAAACAAAGCTATACACCATTATACTGCTAATCATGACTGGAGCTGTACTGGACTCAGAGCTGTTGCTCGCCCGGTGTGTAAACAGTGCCAGAGCCCGGACACTGCACCTCATTTCTGCTGTTTAAATCTGCTTTGTTCTGCGTTTCCTCCTTAAAGTGTCGGAGTGACCCGAGCAGACTCGCGGTTCAGTGTGTGAGGTGGACCCGGTACACACGCGGTAATTATTTGAACACGCTAGTTTTATATCATCGCCACAGTGACGGTTGGCTGCGCAAAATCACCGCATTCGGCGGGAGAAATTCAAATATTGCGGCACAACCGCGGCCGGTTACACCGAGAAACCCGGACATGCACGCGCACGCGGCTCGGTGTTAAATCTCTCCTTTTACACCAGATTTTAAGTGTCTGTATTAACGCCGCTTTACCTGAGCAGTTCGGTGGTTGGAACAAACAATTAAAATGACAATGAACACCAGGACTGACCTGTTGCTAGCTATCGTTAGCTATGTAGCTCGGCTGTGACAGGATTCAGAACAGTAACACACACACTATAAAGTTGTGTATACAGACAGACAGAGGAATTATTTCAGTAACTTGTGTTAGCTGTTTACTCACCAGGATTTATAAGGAATGTTCCAGGAGCTTCATGTCCATTCTCACATCCTCACAGCCTTCTGGTCTCTGATGTTACACCAGATTTCCCATGAGCACTTGCGCAGGGCAATTTACTAAATTATTTAAGTTTTTCTTGTTAAACATAAAGAATATTGAGTTGGAATGAGTGATAATTGTAGTTCTTTAAACTAATCAGCATTAATTACTCCATTACCAAATATTTTGATTGAAATGTATCAAAAATATTAAGTGGATGTTAAAAATATAATTCAGTTAGTCAAATACTAATTTCTATTTGTGAAATAAACTTAAATTATAGTGTAAATTGAAGACAAACAGAACAGTAGTTTTTTTAGGCATTTATTTTGATTTGTCTAACTCAAACAATCATGTATGTGACTTTTAGAGATTTTATTAAGGTAACATAACCTGTTTATTACTGTGAAATTTACAAGGCCACAGAATCATTTTTTAGAGTGCATTTGAAAGGAATGAAGACAGAGTGAAGAAGCTACAGTATGCAGTGGTGTCAAAAGTATTCACATTCATTACTTGAGTAGAAGTATAGATACTAGGGTTTAAAAAGACTTCTTAAGAAGTTGAAGTATCAACCCAAGCTTTTTACTAAAGTAAAAGTGTTAAATTACTGGTTTCAAAACTACTTAAAGTATAAAAGTAAAAGTAACGTAAGGGGAAAAAAAGCATTAAGGATAAAAGCTTAGGCTGTGCCACGGGCCTACTGTATATACTGTACACTAACACCTCATTAAAAAAAAATGTGTTGTTTTTTTGTTGTATTTAACAGCCATAGTGATTTGGGATACTGTATATGGCAATTGAAAAAGAATGCATTTTAGTACAATGCAAATACATTAAAGAACCATATATGTGTACTACTGAGCATTAACATGTTTTATGGAGAAGAAGATATGATAACTAGTTGCCTATAAGTATTTTAATGGTGTAAAAAGTCAAACTTCAGAGGCATGTCATCAGTAACCTGTATTGGAATGTAAATATACATCCAAGCTTAGCTGCAGGAATCTGTGAGTTCAACATACAAGAAAATTAGTGTACCCAGGGCAGGCTTAGTAACAATTACCCTTGTATGGTTGTCTACAATCAGTGCCGCCGCAACCTATACACAGAGTACGCAGTCTGCATAGGGCACCAACTCCCAGGGGGGCACCATCCCAGCTGCTCTAATATACATATATACAGTATAAATTATTAGATGACCGTGTTGATTTTATTTCAATTTATTATTGTTTATTTTATTTATTATAAATGTTTTATTTAAAGTGTTATTTTAGTTTGTATTTTTTGCTGTAGAGATACAGTTGTAATTTATAAATGATACAATTTATTTATGTATTTACTTTTATTTCAATAAAGTTCTATTTTGGCCCCTATAGTAGGTGTTTTTTTTATTACTTTATTTTTACTTCCGTAATATTTGTGGGAGCGGGCACAAAAGTAAATTTCTGCTTAGGGCACCAATTTGGCCAGCATTTATTATTATTGACCCTGTCTACTGTCATGTTCTCTGGGTATATTCAAAAGACGCAAAATGCAGGTTTCAGGGTGAAGATCAGTTTTCAACGTTTCTTTCTCTTTTTCTTTTACTTTCTTTTTTTCAATTAAAGTCTTTGGTGTAAGATTAACAGAAAAATCACAAATCACATAAATCAACAAAGAAAAAACAAAACAGGACTTGTTCCTAGAGAGCCTCCTCAGGCTGGGTCTGCAGACGGGCACAGTTACACATAAGCATGACAAATTCTCTTCTAAATAAACACAACAGCAGTCACATGAGATTCTAATGGCGATCGTACCTGGCGTCTCAACCTTGACTTTTGATCCGAAATGCCTGTGTTGACAGGCCTTACCCCGACCCTGCAGACTCTGCTCAGCCCTGAGGAGGAGACACGCACACACAGAGGGTTTTAGGAGACAAACAAACAAAACGTGGTGACAACAGTGAACGGACAAACCTGTACGGGTTCGACTGGCTTTCATAGAGACACACAGGGGAGAGACACAGGTGCACATCATTTTAGTGATGGGGAGACATACCACGTTTACACACTACGGGGGGGACAAGGTGCGGCTCAGTAGTCCAGAGACCCAGATCTTATTTCCCCGGACCGTGGTGGCACAGATGTGACATCTACAATAAACATTAGTGCTGTCAGAATGAATGATTAATCCAAGTGATTAATCAAAAAAAAAAAAAATTATATATATATATTTATTTTTGTTTGTTTTTTAAATGACATGCTGTAATAAGATAGGAGTAACGAGGTACAGATAATTGCATGAAAATGTAAGGCGTAGACGTAAAAAGTCGGCTGAAAAATAATTACTCCAGTAAAGTATAGATACCCAAAATTTCTACTTAAGGTAACGAAGTATTTGTACTTCGTTACTTGACACCTCTGCACATACAGTAATTAGAGTATAAACATGTTCTCCAGTCGGAATGTCCTTATTATCGATGCTACTGTGTACCGACTGAGGTTAGGTTGGACTCTTTGTTCAGTCTCCCTCAAGTCACGATTTATCACATGGTCGACCAGAGTAGCCTTCATGTCATCTGATACACGTCTCCGCTCTGGTCCTCATCTATGTCCTCGTCCTCTTCCACATCCGACTCCTCTCTCTTTTTGTCCTCCTTTCACTCTGACTTTTTTGGCCTCCATGTTTGCATAGTTCGCAAATTGTCTTACCTGGGGCCTATTTGTAGTCCTAAGACTCAGACTGATTTGTGATCTGTTTTTTGTGCAAGTGCTTTCAGGTGTGTATGTGAGTGACCACAATGGCCAGGTGAGCATTGCTTTGTGTGCAGCACTGTTTTCACTATGGTAACAGGTGATTTTGGTATTGGACAAAGTGTCTAGAAAACGTGAAAATGTAAGAAAACGTATATAGTGTTTCGCAATAAGTTTCTTACAAATTTGTGAACAAAGTCCTTTTGCATTTGAGTGTATCAAACTTGCATTTTGCAAATGACCGAAAATAACTGATTTATTGAGAATAACTGAGTTGAGCCCATGACATGCATGCGAAAGTTGTTCAACTCAGTGAGCACACCCGGGTAAAATATTATTCATGTCAACAAAGTATCATTTAAACCTTTTAAACGTATGTGTGTGTGTGTGTGTCTGTCTGTCTGTCTGTCTGTCTGTGCATGACGAGTAAATGTATTTAAAGGGTTAACCTTCTATGCTAAAGAAAATGCTTGTGTGTACTGTACATGTCAAATTGTCCAAGCTTAAGGTGCTACTTAGCTGTTATAGTTATGACAGAAGGGCTTGCAAGATAACTGCTCTGTAGCTAGAGCAACATGTTCCCCTAGGAGGGGAAGTTAACAAGGTGGGGGCCCCATAATTTCAACACCCCAGCTTTAGAAGGAAGGACAGGAAACATCTGTCCAGCAACATATACATTTTGTTTGCAATTAATCTACAGTGTATATAAGCAGAGTGAGAGAAGGGGAGGTACCTCTCTCTCACAGATACACTGCGTGCGTGTGTGTGTGTGTGTGTGTGTGTGTGTGTGTGTGTGTGTGTGTGTGTGTGTGTGTGTGTGTGTGTGTGTGTGTGTGTGACTGATATGTCCTGTGCAGTCTCTAATAAACTCTTCTGCTCTCTGATGGTGACTTAGACTGAGTCTTAAATTCCTAAATAATTTCCACAACACATTTGTGGTGTGTGTGTGTGTGTGTGTGTGTGTGTGCGTGTGTGTGTGTGTGTTTGTGAGTCTGTGTGTTAACATTTGTGATGTGTGTTTTACAGTAGTACGTGTGTGTGTATGAGAGAAGGAGACCAGAGTGTGAGAGTTTTAACATTTGTGATGTGTGAGTGTGTAGAATAGACACATTTGTGATGTGTGTGTTTGTGTGTGTGTGTGTGTGTGTGTTGTGGGATGATCACACTATGACAGTTACTATTAGAATCTGCGTATTATGCAATGCTACACTGTGTCCTCTGTAGGTGCCTGTTTCAGCAGCTGCATCGTAACATTTGGGCTTGTTACTGTTGCAAACATCTCTGTTGGTGCATTTACTGTATCTGCATCTTTCTCTAACCCCCTTCTCTTCTTTTACCTGACTTTTAATTTTTGACTAACCTTAGTAGTAAAGAGGGGGGCTAAATTATGCCAGTGACACCTGACGTTCTTACAAATAACGTACATATTATGAATGCTTTTTCATTTATTTAATTGTGTGAAATGGCTAATAAAAATAGGTAATAAGAAATGATTATGATGTGGAGATGAATTGGTTTAGTCTTGACTTCTGGTCGTGAGTGACAGTGTTGGGGAAAATCTGTTGATTGTCGAATCGTCAATTAAACACAGCGATGGAGAGAAAAAGGCCAAAGCTGTCAGGTGCCCAATTTAGGAAAAAAAGAAAAGAAGATGAGGAGAAAGGCGCAAAAGATAAAGGTATTAAAGGTACACATTTTTGGACTGCTCTTACTGTACCCTGCCAGTGACTGTAGCTCAAACAGAGAGGAGCTTTTCCAAAATAAAGTTAATCAAGACATACCTGAGGTCAACCATGTCTCAGGAACGGCTCACTGGCCTTGCTGTCATAAGCATTAATCATGCAATAGGGGAGCAGATCTCATATGAGTGTGTAGAGTTCAGGATGTTTAGACATTCTTCCTCCGTCATTAGTGATAATTTTATTTGTGATAGGTGTGTGTTAGTGAGCACTCTGACGGAGAAGATATCAGCGTTAGAGGAGCGCATCCAGACTTTAGAGAGGGTTAGACAGTGTGAGAGCAGCGTTATTCCTGTAGCGGACAGTCTGGGTGCCACAGGCGGAGATAAACAGCCCCCGACTCCGGCATTAGAGCCCTCACAGCGGGGCGAGTGGGTGACGACTCGGCGGCATACTCGTTCAGCCAAAGCTAACGCTAAGGCTAGCCCACCGGAGCACACCTCCTCTGCGCCTCACGTGTCCACCAGGTTTGCTCTCCTCAGTGCTGCACCCGCTGAGAAACCTGAAAGAGCTCTGGTTATAGGAGACTCTATACTGAGACACGTGACATTAGCTAGACCTTTAGGGGCGCCAGCGGCAGCGGTTAGGTGTATCCCGGGAGCCAGAGCACCGGACATAGCAGGTAATCTTAGGACTCTAGGACAGCACAGGTTCTCTAAGATAGTGGTACATGCTGGAGCTAACGATATACGCCTTCGTCAGTCAGAGGTTAGTAAGAATAACTTTACAGAGGTGTTTAAATTAGCGAAGGCGATGTCCGATGAAGTAGTATGCTCTGGTCCCATCCCAATGAGACGTGGCGACATAGCTTACAGCAGGTTATGGTCGCTGAACCGCTGGATGTCCAGGTGGTGCTCCAAAAATAATGTGGGCTACATAGATAATTGGAAGACCTTTGAGGGCAAAGCTGGCCTGTTAGGGCGGGACGGTGTCCATCCCACTCGGGAAGGTGCTGCTCTCATTTCCTGTAGTATAGCTCATAGTCTCAGTAGAGGTCTAGTTAATCGGTGACAATCCAGAGCCCAGGCCAGGGAGCAGACAGACAGGCTAAACCAACCGTCTGCTAGCTGCATAGAGTCGTCACTCAGGGTTCACCTTATTGAGACTGTGTCTGTTCCCCGATCTAAGCAAAAATGTAGAAAGACCCAGAAAGTCTGTTTCAATAATCTAATTAACATAAAGACCACAAACTCAGATCATACTGAATGCACAGCCGGCACCTCTGATCTGAAGCTAGGATTGTTAAATATTAGATCTCTCGCATCAAAAGCAGTTATTGTTAATGAAATTATCACAGATCAGGCGTTTAATATACTCTGTTTAACTGAAACATGGGTTAAACAGGACGAGTATGTAGCTCTAAATGAAGCTAGTCCTCCTGGATACAGCTACATACACCAGCCTCGGTTAACTGGTAGAGGAGGAGGCGTCGCAGTTATTCATAATGATAATCTGTCTATCGTACAAAAACACCGACACAAATTTAACTCATTTGAAATTCTCTATAGTAACATAAGTGTATTTAAGTATATTAAATCAGCTCAGTCGATTCCACTAATTATAATTTACAGACCTCCAGGGCCGTATTCTGAATATCTTAGTGAATTTGCAGATTTCATCTCAGACCTGGTCATTTCTGTAGACAAAGTGTTAATTGCTGGAGATTTTAACATTCATTTTGAGAATCCAGAAGACCCTCTGAGAACAGCATTTATATCCATACTGGACTCCGTAGGCGTAAATCAGTGTGTAGTAGGACCCACTCATAAAGCAGGTCACACTTTAGATTTAGTAATATTCTTCGGATTAATTATAAGAAATGTATTCACAATTCCACTGTCTGAAATTATCTCAGATCACTATCTTGTCTCCATTCAAGTGTGTCACAGTGATAATGTACGCACAGCACCGCGCTACCGTATTAAACGTACATTCACATCAACTACCACACAGAGTTTTATCAGTAATCTCCCAGAGTTACCAACTTCGATTAGGCCACTGTCTGACCCCACAGAACTTGATCAGGCGACTGAATATTTAGAGTCGACACTTCGTTGTACCTTAGATAATGTAGCTCCAGCTAAAAGAAAAATTATTAGAGATAAGAAACTCGCTCCCTGGTATAACGATCACACGCGCACTTTAAAACAGACTGCTCGGAAATTAGAGCGTAAATGGCGTCAAACTAAATTGTTGGTATTTCAAATAGCATGGAAAGAGAGCATCCTGAACTATAGGAAAGCTCTTAGTGTAGCTAGATCAACGTATCTCTCCACTCTTATAGAAGAAAATAAAAATAATCCTAGATTTTTATTTAATACCGTAGCCAAATTAACCAGAAATAAGACCACTACAGAAATCTCCACAACAACATCATGCAATAGTGAGGACTTCATGAACTTTTTTAATAATAAAATTGTAAATATCAGGCATAAAATTGAGGCTTTGAAACCAAACAATGTAATTGATACTGATGTTAACCTAGCCATGTCAGATTCAAACCTAGAATACTTTACTCCCCTTGAAGAGAATGAACTAATTTCACTCATCTCTTCTGCAAATTCATCAACCTGTATATTAGATCCCATACCGACACATTTTCTTAAACAGATAGTACCAGTAATAACAGAACCGCTGTTGAGAATAATTAATTCCTCACTCAGCATTGGTTATGTTCCAAAATCTTTTAAAGTAGCAGTTATTAAACCAATAATTAAGAAACCTGACCTCGACCCCTGTCAGCTGTCCAATTACAGGCCAATATCAAACCTCCCCTTTATCTCTAAGATTCTGGAAAAGATAGTAGCGGAGCAGCTATGCTCATATCTACATAGAAATGGCATACATGAACTGTATCAGTCAGGATTTAAGCCTCATCACAGCACAGAAACAGCACTCGTTAAAGTAGTAAATGACCTCCTATTGGCCTCTGATCAGGGTTGTGTAACTATGCTTGTATTACTCGACCTCAGTGCAGCTTTTGACACTATTGATCATGCTATTCTTCTTCACAGATTAGAAAATTTAGTAGGAATTAAGGGTACAACCCTCTCCTGGCTCAGATCCTATTTGATCGATCGTTATCAGTATGTAGACTTAAATGGTGATTATTCTGCATGTTCTCTAGTGGAGTTTGGCGTTCCGCAGGGTTCAGTTTTAGGCCCACTGCTTTTTTCCCTTTACATGCTTCCTCTGGGCAACATAATCCGTAAGCATGGTATTAGTTTTCATTGTTATGCTGACGACACACAGCTATACGTCTCAACAAAACCTGATGAGAAAAACCATCTTACTAAAGTTGAGCAATGTGTTCAGGACATAAGAAATTGGATGCTAATTAACTTCCTTCTGCTTAATCCGGATAAGACAGAAGTTCTAGTCATAGGACCGCATACAGCTAGAAGTAAAATCTTAGATCACACCGTAACTTTAGATGGCCTTTCTGTTCCGTCAAGTGCAACAGTAAAAGACCTCGGCGTGATTATAGATTCCAGCCTTTCATTTGAAGCTCATGTAGATAATATCACCAGGATAGCATTCTTTCACCTTAGAAATATCGCCAAAATAAGAAATATATTGTCGCTAAATGATGCAAAAAAACTAGTTCATGCTTTTATCACTTCTAGGTTGGACTATTGTAATGCCTTACTGTCTGGTTGTTCAGTTAGGTGCATAAACAAGCTTCAGCTAGTCCAAAATGCAGCAGCGAGAGTCCTCACTAGAACCAGAAGATATGAGCACATCACCCCTATCCTATCTTCACTGCATTGGCTCCCTGTGAAATTCCGCATTGATTTTAAAATACTACTCTTGACATATAAGGCATTAAATGGTCTCGCGCCGCAGTATCTGAGCGAACTGCTAGTGTCTTACGATCCGCCACGCCTACTTCGGTCAAAGGATGCAGGCTGCTTATCAGTACTATGAAATACCACAATACTATCAGTATTATGAAAACTACAGCTGGGGGCAGAGCTTTTTCTTACAAAGCCCCAAAATTATGGAATAGTCTTCCAAATAGTGTTCGGGACTCAGACACAGTCTCAGTGTTTAAGTCTAGGCTCAAAACCTATTTATTTAACCAAGCATTTTATAAATAGATTTGCCATAAGGTAAAGGAGCAGATCTGGGGGACTCATGGACGTAGAGTATTATGGTGAACTGGTATGTTTAGATGCTGTCTTCCTCAGTCTCATTCGATCATTCAGGTTTGTTGACGGTGAGGTGATTGTTTGCTTTACATCTCAGGGAGCCCTCATGTTTGTGTTTCCTTCTGGCTCTCCCTTTTAGTTATGCTGTCATAGTTAGTCCTGCTGGAGTCCCTGCTTGCACTCTACAGTAAATATACATTCACATTAGACATTGTGACTGTGACCATACCTAATTGCAATCTCTCCTCCTCTTCTCTTCCTCCCCCTCTTTCTCTTTCCTCTCTCCCCCTGTCTCCCCCTTTCACTCTTTCTCTCTCTCTCTCTGTCGAGCTACACATGTGGTTCCTGAGCTGCCAGTGATCCAGACTCCCTCTGCCCTCCGGACCTGTCTGATCCATCCTGGTGCCCGGTTTCTGGTTGGAGGTCTCATCGCATGGATGCCCCGTGTGTCTCTTTAGGATGCGCCTGGTGTCTGGGGATGATTCTATCTACTTAGAAGATGGTTCTGGCCTCGACTGGTGTGGTCAGCTGTTTCTCTGAGGACTTGACAATTCGATAGTTCAGGACTGGAACTTTCTACAAGTCTATCTGAGTCTCCAATAACTACTGGACTCCATTTTACATCAACTGTTATAACATCAATTAACATCAACTATTATAGCTGAACCTAACACTGTATAAATGCAGATCATTTCCTGCTATCTGTTTCACCCAGATGAGGATGGGTTCCCTGTCGAGTCTGGTTCCTCTCAAGGTTTCTTCCTATTACCGTCTCAGGAAGTTTTTCCTTGCCACTGTCGCCCTCGGGCTTGCTCGCCAGGGAATATCTGAACATTTTGATTCATACACATTCACATTCCATACAAACTTAAATAATTCTTTTGATTGTGTAAAGCTGTTTTGAGACAATGTCAATTGTTAAAAGCGCTATACAAATAAAACTGAATTGAAATATGAGGCCATTATTGATGACTTTGCATCTAGAAAGGCCAGAAATGACAGATTTTAGTTTGCAGTGAAATAAATAATTAAATTTTCTTTATAATATTTTTCTTAAATAATTGTTTGTACAGAGTATATTTATTGAAGTTATGAGTAGTTTATTATTTTTTTTTGCAAAAATCGGTCTGTTACGGAACGAATTGTATAGTAGTATTACTACTATAAAACGTGTGGTGTGTATAAAATGTGAAGTTTTGTCATGTTTTTTTTTTTTTTTTTTTTGGGGTGGGGGGGGGGGGGGTGCGGGGGGGCTGGGGGAGTCTGGCCCGGGGATCAATTCAGTGTTCAGTGTAGAACCGCCACTGATCTTACTGGTTGTTGTTTACACTAAGTTATACTTACATTTACATTACATTTAGGCATTTGGCAGACGCTCTTATCCAGAGCGACTTACATTTTTATCTCATTACACATCTGAGCAGTTGAGGGTTAAGGGCCTTGCTCAAGGGCCCAACAGTGGCAACTTGGTGGTTGTGGGGGTTTGGTTGTGGGATTTTCCGAACCGTAGATGAAGAATGAGTTCATCAGAGGGACAACCCATGTTAGATGTTTTGGAGATAAAGTCAGAGAGGCCAGATTGAGGTGGTTTGGACATGTTCAGAGGAGAGAGTGTGATTATATCGGTAGAAGGATGCTGAGGTTGGAACTGCCAGGCAGGAGGTCTAGAGGAAGACCAAAGAGGAGATTTATGGATGCAGTGAGAGAGGACATGAAGTTAGTTGGTGTGAGAGAAGAGGATGCAGAGGATAGGGTTAGATGGAGGCAGATCAGGTCGCTGTGGCGACGCCTGAAAGGGAACAGCCGAAAGACAAAGAAGAAGAAGACTCATCACATACTTGTTTACCAACACAATGCTATTCTAGATTTAACAAATTTTCAACAAATATTAGCCTTCATGTAAACTGTTCATCTGACAAGCAGAAAAAAATTAATAAGAAGAAAAAGATAAACAATCTCATAACATGAAGACGAAAGTAAGCCAGTCTCAGGAAAAATCATCTGTTAAACAGAAAAGCACTTTCCTTTGATGATAATTAAATCGGTTACCAGATGTACCCTACATTGTACGTATGTGACACTGCAAGGTCTCGTGGCAAAAGGTGATGGATAACTCCACCTGAAGGTAAGCCCACTCTCAAATCGAGTGGTACAGCCCAGACAGCCGACATAAGATATATACAGTATATAATTTAAGGTTTGGATAAGGAACTTGAAGGATGGATGGTAGGAAAAGGCCAGAAGGGGCTGAGAACGCCAAGCTTAAAAGAAAGAAAGGCGATAGAGGACGAAGTGGGCAAATGTGCGAAATTAACAGATTCAATTTCCCAACAGACGGCGGCGCGGTGGTGTAGTGGTTAGCACTGTCGCCTTGCACCTCCAGGGTCTGGGTTCGATTCCCCGGCCAGGCTCGATTCCCGTCTCTGTGTGCATGGAGTTTGCATGTTCTCCCCGTGCTTGGTGGGTTTCCTCCGGGTACTCCGGTTTCCTCCCACAGTCCAAAGATATGCAGGTTAGGCTAATTGGCGTTCCTAAATTGCCCGTAGTGTGTGATTGGGTGTGTGAGTGTGTGTATGTGTGTGTGCCCTGCGATGGATTGGCACCCTGTCCAGGGTGTACCCCGCCTAGTGCCCGAAGTCTCCTGGGATAGGCTCCAGGTCCCCCGCGACCCTGAACACAGGATTAAGTGGTATAGAAAATGAATGAATGAATGAATTTCCCAACAGCTCAAATGAGCACACTGCCACAATAATGAGTTTGGTAATTGTGATTATTAAAAATGTAATGTTGACATTTTCCAGATGTTTTTCTTTTTTGCCAGCCAAAGTGTAATTTCTGAGAAAAACATTCAACATTTATAATAAACATTATATGTAAATTAATGTTAAAGCATGGCTCATGCATGCAGTAAGATGATCTCTTCATTAATAATTTTGCAACCTCTGCAAAGAGGCCCATAGTGCTGAGAGAATAAATAGAGAGAATACAGTGCCTTCCAAAAGTACTTCTTGGGGGGGTGGGGGGGCATTTTAGTGCATAACACTGGCACCTTTAATAAATAAATACATAAATAAATAACTGCAGTCAGGAGAGTTGTCCATAAAGGTAAAGATTGACACAGACCATACAGTACATGGTTCTCAAATTCTCATTTATATTACATGTGTAAGAATGTATGTTAAAATTAGAAACAAATAAAAGCCACTATAGGTAATGGTGGTCTGTTTTTCTTCCTCTGGCACTGAAAACATGCAGCGTGTAGAGGGCAAGATGGATTCAGTTAAGTGTCCTTAAAGAAAACGTCATGCCATCTGTGAGAAAGCTGAAACTTCTGTGTCATTGGACCTTCCAATTGGACAATAATCCCACGCATACTTCAACGTCCACCAAGGCTTGGTTTCAGATGAAGTCCTGAATTTAAAAAAAAAGCAGTTGCAGCACACAAACACTTACTGAACTAGAGGCCATTGCCAAAATAATTTTGGTACTGTAGAAGTCCTTAAGGAAGCATTTTGTGACTTTGAAGAAACCACTTGTTACATTGGTTGTGGTGAGCTATTTAAATTGCTCTTGTTTCACTAATTTATTACCAACAACTGCATGTTATTAATTTTGGCAAAAAAAACAACACCTTTTTAATGGGGGTTGAATAATTTTGAGTGCAACTGCGTTTATATTACTGCTTATTTTTCATACACATGCAAACACACATACAGATACACATCTTTATGTTTTTTTCCTGTAGGAAAATTTCCTTTGCACTTTTCTTATGAGCAACATGTGGGGATTTACACTATAAATATCCATCCATCCATCCATTTTCTTCCTAAATAACAAATTCACTCTCCATTTTTATATTAGCTTTCTGACTTATCACTTAATAATATCAAAGAGAGTTAAATATCCATCATGCTCTATCTTTGCAGGCATGCACACAGGAGCATGAATCCATAACGCACACAGAGACCATACTGTATGCTTAGTTAGCAATATCTGAGACAAAAGAAAACTTCACACTGGAAAAACATATGAATTTTATTTAGTTTTTTTTTTCTTTTTTTTTTAAATTCGTTTTAAAGTAACAGAACAAACAGATCACCAGAGGCATCACATACAACTATCACGTTTTTCTTATACAGTCGTTATTATAGTGCAGGTTACTCTACCATTATCCCTCCACCCCACCCCGCCCCGCAAAGGGTACAGTATTATAAGCATAAACACCAACATAGGTTCCTTCAAGTCCTTATGATTCAGTCCTTTGAAATCTGTAATGTACGGTCCAACCAAAATATTTCCCATATATAATATACATGTATATACTGTATATTGAAACAAAGAATACTCATACACATACATACACACGCATACGTACACACACACACATACAGTACATATAAGTAAATATAAGTAAGGGGAGGGGGGGGGGATTTCCTAACAAATTATATCATATCTGTTTTCTTATATATAGACCATTTTGACCAATTTTTATAAAATTTTGCCTTGTTTAATCTTAAGGAAAAAGTGAGTTTCTCCATTTCAAACATATTATCTACAATTGCTATCCACTCATCCTTTTTTCGGTGGAATCTCTTCCAACCATTTCTTGGTTATTGCTTTTTTACTAGCAATTAACAGTATTTTGAGGAGGTATTTGTCTTGTGCATCAGTTTGTATGTTTCCTAAGTATATAGTACCAAAGCTATGATCAATCTCAAAACCCAGTAATGATTCAATTTCTGTGATCACCATTAACCAATAAAATTGGATTGCTGGGCAATTCCAGAATATATGATAATAATAAGCCATAGAATTGTTACATCGTCTCCAGCAACGTGCAGAATCTAAGTTACCATTTTTTGAGTATATCCTTTTTGGAGTTATAAACAATCTAATCATATTTTTCCATGAGAATTCTCTCCATTGACCAGAACTGGAGGTGGTATGTTGTGTTTTACAAATATTTGTCCAATCTTCTTCTGACAGAGATATATTCGCCTCCTTCTCCCATTTCTCTTTAACATATAAGGTAGAGAGAGACTTGGCAGACTGTATGCATGCATATATTCTTGATACTAATTTCTTATGAATACTACCTTTATACGCAGCTACAAAAATGTTAATGAAGACTCAAATCAATTCCCTCCTTATTTTTTATGTTTTTATTAAAGTGAGTTCTAAGCTGTAAATATCTATAGAAATCCTGCTTCTCTAAGGTACAGTTATCCATGAGATTTTGAAAGCTATCTAAACCTGACTTAGATGAGATTGTGCAGTATGAAGTAATACCATTCCAAATCCATTGTTTAAACCGTGCATCTATCTGAGAGGGTATAAAGTCTCTATCATATGCCACCCATCTTAACAGCTGTGTATATCTCTCCAACTTTAGGGTTTTACATTCTTTAAACCAAATATTAAGAGGAACCAATGTCCAAGTGCTTAATTTGTTGGCGTGCATAGTCAACGTACTTTTATCCCCTAATAAACAGGGAAGAGGAAAGTCCAATTGATTAAATTCTATTTCTTTCCATTTTGCATCGTAATCATCGATACACCAGCTGAGTAGATGTTTTAGTTGTGCTGCTTTGTAGTAGTCCTCCAAACACGGAAGTGACAGTCCTCCCTTTTCCTTTGTTAATTGTAGTGTTTTAAGTCTCACTCATTTTTCCATATAAATCTCGAAATCATTTGATTCCAATCATTAAATTTTTTTTGTTGGTATTTCTATAGGTAGGGATTGGAAGTGAAACAGCAGTCGTGGTAGAACATTCATCCTTATAATTTCAATTCGGTTATATAAACTTAAAGGTAGGGGTGTCCAGCTATCCAGGCTGCTTTTATCTCCTTTGTCATAGGGCCAAAATTGGTTGTGTACATTTTAGTCAAATTCTTTGGTACGATAATCCCCAGGTATTTAATATTTTTTGCTTTCCACTTAAAATTATATTTATTACATGTATGTATGTTTTCCTGTGGTAAATAATTAAAAGAAAGGCATTGAGTTTTGTGTAAATTTAGTTTATATCCCGAATACCAACCAAATTGTTCAGGACAAGACATAAGTTTAGGTAAACTAGAATCTGGGTCGGAAATAGTCACAAGAACATCATCCGCATACAGACATATTTTATGTTCTGTCTTTCCCATTGGAATGCCTAGGATTTCCGTATGTTCTCTGATAGCCTGAGCTAATGGCTCTATGAATAGAGCAAAAAGCGTGGGACTTAAAGGGCATCCCTGACGACATCCCCGCTCCAGTGTAATTGAGCTATGGACGTTACCATTTATTTTAATATGGGATGTCGGTAAATTATATAGTGGTTTAAGACTTCCTATAACTTCTTTATTAAAGCCGAAGCGTTCAAGTACCAAGTACAAATACTCCCATCGCACTGAATCGAAAGCTTTTTCAGCATCAAGGCTAATTGCCAAAGAATTGTAATTATTTTTTCTCATGTTCTCAATTATAAATAAAGCATGTCTTACATTATCGTGTGTCTGCCTATTTTTAACAAATCCTGTTTGGTCATTATCAATTAATTCATTTCTATATTTTCTAATCTTTTTGCTATTATTGATGCATATATTCTGTAATCTATATTTAAAACTGAAATAGGTCTGTAGGAGCTGCATTCTGTCCTATCTTTTCCAGCCTTTGGTATTACAGAAATACTAGCTTGTTTCCAGGTCACTGGGGTTTCCCCTCCTTTAAGAATATGGTTAAAACATTTTAGGAGCATGGGTTTCAGTAATTCCCTAAAGGTTTTATACCACTCTGCTGGGTATCCATCCCCTCCCGGTACTTTGTTTGTTTTTAAGTTTGATATTGCACTATCAATTTCTGTTTCTGTAATTTCTTGTGTTACCAATTTGTTTTGTTTCACTCCTGCTGAAGGTAAATCTAGAGATTCCAAAAAACTTTTTATAATTGTGGGATCTGCTGCTGCTGGCTGACTGTATAGTTTCTTATAATAATTTTCAAAAGATTGTGATATTTCTTCCGGGTTTATAACACATTACATTGGTTTCACGGTCCCTGATTTTGAAAATTTACCTTTCTGTTTGTTGTTTACGAAGTCTCCAAGCTAACAGTCTTTTAGCTCTGGGACGGCTCTCATAATAGTTCTGTCGAACATATTTGAGTTTAATCTCCACTTGTTTGTCAAGAATCTTATTTACTTGTTGTTTTATTATTTTTATTTCATCTATTAATTCAGAGTTATTTACTTCAATATGTTTCTGTTCCAGTATCTTTAATTTATTTGTTAAGGCATTCATTAACATCTGTTTTTCTTTTTTTTCCTCGACACCCACTTTAAGAACTTTCCTCTCAGCACTGCTTTGGCAGCGTCCCATATAACACACGGTGATATATCCTCATTATTATTAAACTCAATGTAGTCCTTAATTTCCTTTTTAATGTATTCTTTACATTGGCAATCATTCAGAAAACTAGTATTTAATCTCCAATTAGTGTTTTTGGGTTGAACATCAAGATGGAGTCTCAAATACAGTCCCGCATGATCCGAAACATCTTTAACTCCTATTTCACAATCTATAACTCTATGCCTCTCTGAGAGAGCCATGAAATAATAATCAACCCTAGAGTAGACCTTGTGAGGATGGGAGAAGAAAGTGAACTGTTTACTAGATGGGTGGAGTTCCCTCCATACAGTATGTCAAACAGGCCTGCGGCCTTTAGCATCCTCTTAACAAACAGCGATTCAGAATTTATCTTCTTTGTTGGATTTGAAGAGTCAAATAAGAGTGCCCGAAACTTCCGAATTTATTAGGTCAAATATTTTCTTAATTAATATTTTATCTGGTCCTGGTGGTCTGTAAATGTTAAACAGTGTTACTTCTCTGGAGTCCAGGATCCCTTTTACCAGAATGTAACGTCCTTCTTTATCAGCAATTTGGTTGGTAGCATGAAAGGTCACGTTATTTGATATCAATATTGCGACTCCTCTAGCATGTCCCTTATTATAAGACGAGTAAAATGTGTTTGTAAATCCTAACCTTTTTAATTTTTCTTGTTCAGATTGTACCAGATGAGTTTCCTGCCAAAAAATTAAGTGCTGGTTCTCTCTTTTCATCTTCGCTGTGAGTTTACCTCTCCTAATGGGATTTTGTAACCCGTTAACATTAAGTGATATTATTCTATATTCTTGGTGCGACATGTATCATCACATACATTATCATACGGTAAGCCCTGGATGATCATTACATTATAACAATTAGTACAGAACAAGAAAAAGTAAAATGAAAAAATAACAGTAACTTCCATAATCGAAGTTTCTTCCAAAGTAACTTCTGTTTGGAAAGGAAAGTCTTCGGTTGACGAAGGGCCTTCCCAGTGCAAACCGATACTATAAATCAGTGCACTTAATCAAACGTAATTCTTCAAAGAACTCCCAGACTTTTTTTTCCCCATTTATAAATCTATTAAGCTAGAACGTAAATCAACCCTTGAGGCAAAATTATTTTTTACATAACTCAAATCGTATAAATGTTTAGAACTTTTGAGTGAATGTTGTCCTTATTCTCTCATTTTGGTGGTTTTAATAATAGGTGTAACAATTATTATTAACTGATTTTACCCTGAGAGAAAGTATCTCCAATGATTCGGCGGAATTCCTGGAGTCTCTCGGCCACGCCGCTGCTTTGCGCCCGCTGTCTCCCAGGAGGTTTTACTAAACTTCTCTATGGGTGCCGATGCGGTGGTGTGATCCTCTCTGATGCTGCCCGTAGTTACTCCTTTCTTTCGCAGATCCTCCATCGCTTCCGTTACGCTGTTATAAACAACTGGACCATCCTCAAAAAATACGCGAAGTTTAGCCGGAAACGGAGACCCTTTTCTTTGAGAAGTTTCCTTATTGGAGCGAATGCCCTCCTCATCCTCTGGGTTTCCGCGGGGTAATCTTGGTCAAAGTACACTCGTTTACCATTCAGGTGAACTTCCTTTTTTCTCCAAGCCGATCGAAGCACCAGTTCTTTGGTTTTATATTCCAGAAAGTAAATCACAACAGATCTGGGGTTAGCATTCGGCGGCGGCTTGGGGCCGAGTGCCCTGTGACAGCGACCGCTGTATCCCCAATTCGGTATCGGGGAGGGATAATTCCGTTTTGATGAAACTTTCAATAAACTCCTATATGTTGTTCCCTTCAGCCTCCTCTGGGATTCCGTGTAAACGTGTATTATTTCGCTGAGATCTTGCTTCAATATCTGTCAGTTTTGTCTGCATTTTTTGTTGGATTTCTAGGGTTTGACATAGCACTTCTTTAGCTCCGGTGCTCCAGTCCTCTAAATCCATCACTCTCTGTTCGGCCTCCTCCAATCTACCCTTCGCGTCTTTCAGATCTGTGGTGATTTCATCCAGTTTAAGGTTGATATCCCTTCTGAAATTTGTCAAGTCAGTTTTCATTTCTTTAAGAAGTGTCTCGTGAAAGTTGTTTAATTCCATCTTCACGTCCCGATCGGATAGCTTTAATTTCAGCATATATAGTACCGATACACGCTTGAGAGGAAACCTTCGGCCTCGTGCTCACCAGAGGTGTTTTTGTTTTCCATTGTTTGTCTGCCATTTGTCTCCGGTTTTTGAGATAACTTACTTCTAGCCTTTCGTTGCTTATCCCCCTCCATGTTTGTTCGTTAATTTCAATAAGTATATCCGATTAAATTCGGGGGATATTATACGTTTGTCTGGGAGCTCTTACTCTACACTGCCACTCACTCCAACGCCATACCTTGAATTTTATTTAGTTTTATCCACTAATTGGACTAATCAGTCTGTAAAAAAGATAAAGGTCTGTGCATACAACACATTCATTGGTTATTAAAAGTCATACTTGCACGCTTGTACTGTATACTACAGTACATACCTCCTCTTGTGCTTACTGTATTTTATTTGATTATTTGAGTTTAGGAACTACTGTCACGTCAGGGTAATAATGGCACACAATTAGATCTCACACAACTCTCACACACTACAGTAATGTTAACTAATTATGTTATAATACATGTACAGATAAGGAACAGGGTTGGTAAATAGTTACTGGTTACATCTATCATCAGATAATCAATAAGACAGCTTGATACCACAGAGCAATGATTACAGACAAAGTGGTTGCATCAGAGCCAAAGTAGCACATTTTTAAATTAATATATACTTGTAATAAGTTACATGACAAGCTAGTCAAAAAATGTATTCTATTTTTTAACTTAATTTTAAATCTTGAACCGTCTTCCTCCAGGCTTTAGTAAGTATCAGGATGCTCTGCTATTCTTATGAGGATGTTGCTCCTCAACAAATTATGTATAATGACAAATATTGATAAGGATGAAAATGATAATTTAATATCATAATTAAATAAACAACAACAATAATGAAAATATATATTTTTTGGCATATCAACCAGGCCTACTCTGAACTAACATCTCTAAAATGTCACTTAAGTCCCCTACAATCACACTTTTTTTTTTTTTTTTACCATACGTATGAGGTCCTGTTGCTGTGTCATCGTTTTCTTCACATTACCACTGAGTAATTCTGCACAATTTACTTTTTATGTCCTCTGATGTTTGATATAAAACAAGTCTTTTCTAGGACAAAAAATCGTCATTTACCTAAACTCAAATAATCAAATAAACAATAATCTACTTAAGATTCAAGAATATAAACATTCAGATATTGGAAAAAACGATGCTTTAAAGTAATCAAAATATATAGACAAAACAGAGCTCATGTCTTGACTACAGAATGCAGTTAGCTACTCAAAAATAACATGTGGAATTCTGATAGTGATTTTAAAAGTAATTATAAATGTAATTACCATGTCATATTAAATAAAAAAATAAACTAACATAATAGCCCCTGTGAACAGGAACTGAAACACTCAAAAATGAGCACCAGTGGCAGTATATACAGTAAGTCACAAGACATAAAATTCTATTGTGACGACCCAGATAGTATGCCAAAAAAAAAAACACTAGCTACTGTCAACTCTGATGTTGGCAATTGCAGCTGCAGCTGA
Organism: Channallabes apus; assembly: GCA_030522415.1. Classification (NCBI taxonomy): domain Eukaryota; kingdom Metazoa; phylum Chordata; class Actinopteri; order Siluriformes; family Clariidae; genus Channallabes; species Channallabes apus. The sequence continues at coordinate 43,059,641 of CM060107.1, read as the reverse complement.
CTTATCCAGCTTCCAGCAGAGGTGGAAAGAGTACTTAAGTACTTAATTTTGTACTATAAAAAGTAGAAGTACACAAAAAATCTACTCAATTGCATTTAGCAGACGCTCTTATCCAGAGCGACTTACAATTTTTTTTTTTAAATCTCATTACACATCTGAGCAGTTGAGGGTTAAGGGCCTTGCTCAAGGGCCCAACAGTGGCATCTTGGTGATTGTGGGGTTTGAACCTGGGATCTTCCGAACCGTAGTCCAATGCCTTAACCACTGAGCTACTCCTGGCCCACAGTAATGCAAGTAAATGTAATTAATTACTTTCCACCTCTGGCTTCCAGAAATTATTTTTGCCATCATTACCTAATGTGTTGTCACTTGTCACCAGTACATACAGTACATGTTGTTACATATATCTGACGACTACCCCATTGTCCCCCCCCCTCTCAGAGCCACAGGTGATACTATTGTCAAATGGTGATACTTAGTGTGCATGATGGGATGATGGAGTATTACATCCAGTTCACAAGCTTACTATCTGACCATTTTGATTCATACACATTCACATTCCATACAAACTTAAATACTTCTTTTGATTGTGTAAAGCTGCTTTGAGACAATGTCAATTGTTAAAAGCGCTATTGTCACGAACTAACCGGGATGACCAGAATGATGATCGTGCTATCTGTCACGAACAAACCGGGATGAGCAGATAGCTTTAGCAGTTAGCCCTGTAGCGTGAATGGTAAACCCAAACGCGGATAAACACGAGCGGGCAGGATAATCACGCGATTTGCTATAAGGACTCTCACACCCAATGAGCAAAGGAAAGACACAATCTAACCCTAGTCCTATAAACACACACTCAGTCTGAAAAGATAGCCAAGAAAGTGAACTCCTGGCTGGAGTTCGATGGCTAGGTCGTAGGGTCGGTGAGGTGGAGGGTGGCTGGCCCGGCGTTTACAGAACACCTCAGCCAGGTCTCGATACGGTGGAGGAATGGCGTGGATGTCGACGTCGGGGGCCTCGGACTCCCCGGAACACGTCCCAGCCTGGGCCTGTAGGCATAGGTACCGACCTATGAAGGTCGGCCCCCATTGAAGGATCCGGAGACCAGGAGATGAGTGGGTCGTGCTGTAAGAGCCAGGGATAGCCGAGGGTGATGGGTGGAGAGGAGATGGATGTGAGGTGAAATTGTATGGACTCCTGATGTTGGCCGAGGACGAGAGTGATGGGTGGAGTCTGCTGGGTGATGGGGCTGGATGAGAGGGGCCGCCCGTCGACTGAGGTGATTCTCACAGGCTGGGATAATGCCTCAATCTTTACCCCCAATCCTCTGGCATATGTTGAGTCAATGAAGTTACCCGCGGCACCGGAATCGATGAACGCAGTACTTCTGACCCGTTTGTGGCCAAGGTGGAGGGTTACCTGAACCGTGAGTCGAGTAGCCGCGTTGTCGACACGTCCAGGAAGAGCGGTGGTGACGGTGGGTGGTGGCCTTGGTGCAGTGTAGGCATAAGTGGATGGTGGCGGCAGGGTTCGGGGTGCTGGCTTCGGACGAGAGAGGAGGCGCTGGTCGATCCGGAGGGCTAGCTGGATTAGCCCCTCCAGTGTGGCTGGGAGCTCTCGTCCGGCTAGCTCGTCTTTGATGCGATTAGCCAGCCCCTCGAAGTAGGACGTCCGGAGGGCTGCGTCTCCCCAGGAGGTCTGGATGGCGAGGGTCCGGAACTCGGCAGTATACTTACTCACGGGCAGTCCTCCCTGCCGCAGGTGGTAGAGCTTTGTGTTGGTCTCCACCTCGCCCACGGGATGTTCAAACGTTAGCTTGAGCTGACGGGTGAATTCATTATAGTAGTGCGCGGTGTCTGTGTCTGCGCGCAGGACTGCCGTGGCCCACTCTGCTGCCTGCCCTGATAGCAACGAGACGAGGAGTGCAATGCGCAGCCGGTCGGTGGAGTACTTGGTGGCATTGAACTCAAACACCAGTTCCAGTGATGTTAAAAACACACTGCATTTCCCATCCGTGCCATCCCATTTATCTGGAAGAGCTAAAAAAACGTCAGAGGGGTGGGGGGTGGTGCGGCGCCGCGGCGGGCGGGCAGCTAGCCAGCCCATCAACCGCCTCCCGGAGGCTCGCGTTCTCCTGCCTAAGCTCCGCGACCTCGCGGCGCAAGGCCGCGATATCTTGGACACTCCGGCGCAGAGAATCGAGCTCCGCGGTTAGCGTATTGATGAGCAAAGCATGCTAGTCAACCACATCGCGGAGGCGGGCGTGATCCGCTGGGTTTACTCCTCTTGGCTCTGTCATTCTGTCACGAACTAACCGGGATGACCAGAATGATGATTTATTTATTTATAAGTAAACTAAAAATACATCCCAGTGTGCACACACAGGAGAAAAAAATTCATCATTGCTCTCAATGTGGGAAAAGTTTTACTATTGATGCTGGCCTCAGAACACACCGGCGCAGTCACTCAGAAGAGAAGCCGTATCACTGCTCACATTGTGGGAAGAGTTTTGCTAATTCTGGTGATCTCCAAACACATCAGCTAATTTACACAGGAGAAAAACCTTTCCCTCCTCGCAGTGTGGGAAGAGTTTTAGTCGAGGAAATCAACTTAACACACATCAGTGTATTCACACTCGATAAAAACCGTATTGCTGTTTACAGTGTGAAAAGACTTTTACTAAGAACATCAACTTAAGATACATCAGCACATTCCCACAGGACAAAAGCCTTATCACTGCTTACAGTGTGGGAAGAGTTTTACCACTTTTGGTATATAGTAGCCTCCAAACACACTCACACATTCATTTAGGAGACAAGCTGCACTGTAGCTAAATCTGCTTAGAGTGTTGGACAGGTTCAGTGTATTCACAGATCACACAATATTAAAATTTGAGATTTTATAAAAATGGACCACTACCAGTGCTGATTCCAGTTGGGTTTATTCAGATAGATTATCATTATGTGCCATAATAGAGACTCAAGACATTAATAATAATAATAATAATAATTATTATAATAATAATAATAATAAGAAGAAGAAGAAGAATGTGAGATAATTTGCATTTAATATGCTTAATATAAACTCCCTAAGTTACAAAAACACACCTATCTGAATAACAACTATCTAAAGTGGTAGCACTGGTAGAGGTCCATTTTTATGAAATATAAAATTTAAATATTCTATAAAAATAACAAAGAAAATTATTCCATTTGTAAAATAGCATAAACAATTCATGGGTTGTGTATAGAGTGATTTAAAAACAATACAACGAATGTTATGATATTCTTTTCCATTCCAGAGATGAAAAAAAGTGGTAGCAACGTTAATTTTAGAATCTGTAGAAGCTCAGTGGTAACAACCTCTCACGGGCGAGCCTTTCTCTGAATACGCTGTTTTCATGGGGATGGGGCCAAGAAAAACGCATCTCAGTTTATTAATTTGCGCGCTCAATTTTATTAATCCATGTACAAGGTTTAGTAATCCGCGCGCTCAGTTTAGTATTCAGTGCGCATGATTTGTTCTGTTATTTTTTTAACCCCTGCGTAAAACCCCCAGGATCTTTGCAAAAACGTACTGATATTTTTTAAATTGTCAAATTCCATGATTTTTCCATGATTTTCATGATCGTGCGAAAGATTTTGTTCAATGACGGCAATTAAACGAATATATTCCAGAATACCGTATTATCACCCCGCCCTAATTCACACAGGACCATATCAGTGTATGTACAGTAGATGCTGGTATAGTTTCCTCCCACAATCTAAAGACATGCAGATTAGGATAATTGGTGTTCCCAAATTGCCCAGAGTGTATGTGTGTGTGCCCTCCGATGGATTGGCATGCTGTCTTGTACCCTAAGTCTTCTGGGATAGGCACCCTGCAAATACAGTGGCTTGCAAAAGTATTCGGCCCCCTTTGTCACACATTCGGCACATATCACATGAATCAATTTTAATGGAATTCCACGTGAAAGACCAATACAAAGTGGTGTACACATGAGAAGTGGAACGAAAATCATACATGATTCCAAACATTTTTTTACAAATAAATAACCACCTTTATTATTTGCGACAATGACAATTGTTAAAAGCACTATACAAATAAAATAACATTGAATTGAACATGCAATGTGAATTGTTCACTTTTATGTGCATGTGTTTTAACAACATAATTCCAGCCCTGGTAAGTAAAACGAATGTGATTAATAAATGTACTATGAATGAATGTAATTTCATGTTTGCACTCATTTAATGTCAAAGTTGTTTTAAAATGTTTATATACGAAATATATTAGTCAAATAATAAACAAAGGATCCCGAATATCTCTATCTCTCTCTCTCTCTCTCTCTCTCTCTCTCGTTATGTGAAAACTAAAATTTACAACTCTCAGACTCATGCTAAAAACTAATTTTCTCACTGGTCAAAGGATTCCTGTCAAGACCCTGGTCTGATCACTAAGATTTTCTTTTTTTTCTCCCTTCCTCTCTCCCCGTGTTTACATGTCTATTCAAGCACATGGCGTTTGTTTTGATCCTTCATGTGTCTGTGACATCACCACCATCCCTCCCACTTCCTCTTTATCACTCTATCAACATGATTTCACTCACCTGTTCCCCTTGCTTTCGTTGTAATCAATCGCCCTATTTATTTCCCTCTCGTCCGCTGTCCTGTGTCAGATCGTCGTCTCATGTCGCTAGCCATTTCGCCTGCGAGTTTCTTGTCCTGTCTGGTCCTGTATGTGTAGTTTAGTTTGGCTCCAAGCTGGTATTCTTCTGTGTTGTTTTTCCCCCTCTCTCCAGTGGTTTTCTTTTGTCCTTTTGCATCCAGGCTGGGTCCTGTTTTTCTTTTTTTTAGTTTGCACTGCAGTTTCCCGTCCCGAAGCCGGCCGGCTCTTGCTCTTCTTCGCGGCCGTGCAATTCAGCGCATTTCGGCCTGCTGGCCGCCAAACGAACTACAGCCTCGTCTCCTGGTCAAGGCCTTTTTCCTCTTCGGAGTGGTTTCTGTTTTTTCCGTTTTTTTGGGGAACGTTGGCGCTCAAAGGTTTCGAGTTAAAAGGACAGCGCAGCTTGCTCCTGATTTTAGTCTTTTTAATTTATTTGTTTTGTTTGTTTATTCTGTCTGAACCCAGACATCTCTGCAATAAATAAAGTTTTGAAAGAGACCTGCACTTGTGTCCGTTCTGATTCCCTGACAGAACGATCTGACCATCATGGACGCAGCAGGTCCAGACCCCATCAGATCGGCAGTAGCCCACCAGGGGGTGCTCCTAGGCCAGCATGAGAGCCGGTTGACCAGCACCACGAGAGAGGTCGAGTTCCTCGCTAGCCAAGTGGCAGACCTCACTGCGCGCATCCAGGAGCTCCAGCAGGAAGGCGCCCAAGCAGGTTCTGCCCACCTTGCCGCACGTCACGATCAAGAACCCCGCTGCAACAACCCACCTCCCTATGACGGGGACCCTAACTCCTGCCGTGCCTTCCTGACACAATGCTCTGTAGTGTTTGCCCTCCAGCCACGCACGTTCGCGGCAGAGGAGACAAAGGTGGCCTTCGTCCTGACTCTTCTTACGGGCAAAGCTCGTGAATGGGGTACTTCTGTCTGGGAGTCCAGAGCCCCATGTTGTGACTCATTTAACGAGCTTCGACAGGAGATGTTGAGGCTTTTTGACCGGTCTGTCAGAGGACAGGAGGCAGCGGACAAGCTCGCACGGCTCCGTCAGGCAGGTCGCTCAGTTACAGAGTTTGCCATTCAGTTCAAGACCTTAGCGGCCACCTGTGACTGGAATGAGGCAGCCTGTCGGGCCATGTTCCGGGCAGGCCTCGAGGAGGAGATCCAGGATGAACTGGCCAACCATGACCTGCCCCGCGACCTTGAAGACCTCATCGACCTGGCACTCCGCGTCGAGACTCGTCTCTGTCGTCGGCACCAGCGCCGGATGGCCCGTTCCTCTAGCAGGGTGGAGGGTTCTAACTCTCCCTTGGCGACCCTTGACCCGTCAGAACCTGAACCCATGCAGCTGGGACGCCTCCATCTAACACCCCAAGAGAAACAGCTGCGTCTGATCAAAGGCCTGTGCCTCTATTGTGGCAAGCCAGGCCACTTTGCCGCAGCCTGCCCAGCAAAAGCCAAGGCTCACCAGTGAAGCGGGGGATCCTGGTGAGCGCTATTCCTTTTTCACAATCCCCCTCCTCTCGCACACTTTTATCTGTTTTAGTTCAGTATGGGGAGACTTCACAGTCGTGCTCGGCCTTGGTAGATTCAGGGGCAGAGGGTAATTTTATGGACAGCTCGATTGCTGCACGTTTGGGTATTCCGGCTATCCCCTTACCTGAACCTATCCCTGCCCGGTCCCTAAATGGGACCTTAATTACTACAGTCTCTCACCAGACCCCCAAGGTTAGCCTAGTGGTCTCAGGCAATCACCGTGAGGAGACCACGTTGTACCTTCTAGATTCTCCTAGTGCTCCTATAGTGTTGGGGCACCCCTGGTTGGTACAACATGGCCCTCACGTTGATTGGTCTGGAAATTCGGTCCTGTCTTGGAGCCAAAATTGTCTTGCTTCTTGTCTTGGTCCTGCCCCTTTTTCTGGTTCTGTTTGTCCTGTGTTGCAGGTGGAGGTTGCTGATCTGTCTGGGGTCCCGGCGGAGTACCATGACCTGCGGCTGGTGTTCAGCAAGTCCCGGGCCATGTCCTTGCCTCCTCATCGCCCTTATGACTGCGCCATTGAGCTCCTTCCAGGCACTTCTCTGCCCAAGGGTCACTTGTATTCCCTTTCAGGTCCAGAAAGAGAGGCCATGGACACATACATTAACGAGTAACTCAAAGCCGGCCTCATCCGTCCCTCCTCCTCTCCTGCAGGTGCGGGGTTCTTCTTTGTCAAGAAGAGAGATGGTTCCCTGCGTCCCTGTATTGATTATCGCGGGTTGAATGACATTACCATTAAAAACAGGTACCCCCTCCCTCTTATGTCTTCAGCTTTCGAACTTTTGCAGGGAGCCAAGGTCTTCACCAAGCTTGACCTGCGCAACGCCTACCACCTTATCCGTATTCGGGAGGGAGATGAGTGGAAGACAGCTTTCAACACACCCACGGGACACTTTGAATACCGGGTCCTTCCGTTTGGTCTGACCAATGCTCCTGCTGTCTTCCAGGCCCTGGTCAATGATGTGCTGAGAGACATGGTAAATCAATTTGTCTTTGTGTACCTAGATGATATCCTGATATTCTCTCCTTCTTTGCAGGTACACACTCAGCATGTCCGCCAGGTGTTGCAACGGCTTTTGGAAAACCAACTATTCGTGAAAGCGGAGAAGTGCGTCTTCCACGCAAGGTCGGTTTCGTTCTTGGGGTTCGTGATTTCGGCGGGTGAGATCAGAGCCGACCCTGCTAAGATAAGGGCGGTAGCCGAGTGGCCAACTCCTGATTCTCGGAAGTCTCTGCAGCGGTTCCTGGGGTTCGCCAACTTTTATCGGCGTTTCATCCGGAACTTCAGTCAGATGGCTGCACCCTTAACAGCGCTCACCTCTCCCAAGGTACCGTTTAAATGGAGTAATGAGGCCCAGGAGGCCTTTGATAAATTAAAGTCCCGGTTTGTCTCTGCTCCTGTCTTGTCTACTCCAGATCCTGAACAACAGTTTATTGTTGAGGTGGACGCTTCAGATGTCGGAGTTGGTGCGGTCTTGTCACAACGCTCTCTTCAGGATGGGAAAGTGCATCCGTGCGCCTTCTTCTCCCACCGCCTGAACCCCACTGAGCGGAATTACGACATAGGTAATTGGGAGTTGTTGGCAGTCAAACTGGCTTTGGGTGAGTGGCGTCACTGGCTGGAGGGTGCGGTCCAACCATTCATGGTCTGGACCGACCACAAGAATTTAGAATATGTTAATTCGGCCAGGAGATTAAATTCCAGACAGGCCCGCTGGTCCCTTTTCTTTAGCCGCTTCAACTTTACACTCTCTTACAGGCCTGGGTCTAAGAACACCAAACCGGACTCCCTTTCTCGCCTGTTTGAGACCCCTGAGAAGGAGGCCTCTATAGACACCATCCTGCCCAAGGGCGTGGTGGTGGCCAGACTCTCATGGGATGTCGAGAGGGAGGTTCAGGAGGCCCTACATACAGTGGGAGCCACACCAAATAGCCGCGACAGTGTGGCTGAAGTGTGAATGGCGTGTGAATGGCCTTTGCACGCCGTAGTCCCCCCTCCCTTTTCTGGCCGAAAGGCGTGTCAAGATTTCACAGTAAACACGCCCATTCAAGCCCTATTTATTCATTTACCTGGTTCCACCACTAGATGGCGCTTCGTTCTCAAGAACACGTTAAAACAAGCCAGCTGCGCTGAGTTGCAATCACGTGATTTTAACAACCCGCCTCCACCCCCGCCGAACTGACGCTGCCAAACTACAGAGATGAAGATGGCGGCTTAACGGACTATTCGTGGTAAGTGATGTTTTATTTTATAAAATGTGTTTGTGGTAGTTTACAGTTTATTTCCCAGTTTAGTTTTTTTATTGGCCGTTTGAAATATCACTGGCAGCAGCAGCAGCGGTCAGATGTGACTTTAGAGAACTTAATGTTCTGTTTACCAAGTGTGGAGTTAATATTACAGCTTACTGTCAGTGTCACACACTCACAATGTCACTCCACTTTAACTCAAAAACATGCTCAAGCTTCGACAATACTATTAATGTCCCTATTACAAGAGCTGCACTACCCGATGAAGAGTGTTTGTGTTCTCTGTAAATACTGAGAGAATCTCACCGCATGTTGTCTGGATAAATTCAGCGCTTATTTATTCTCTGGTTAAGAGTTAATCTGCAGGTTATTTCTGTGACTGTAATATAATGTGATGCAGTTGATGAGGGACACAGACTGAGGGGAGCTGTACAGGAGCTAGTAACGCTCATAACCCGGTTTATATTTTATACACTTTCCGCGGTAGCGCGAGCGCTTAGTTAACGAGCTGAATAACAACACAGAAGTGTTTATCAGTTAGGAGGAGGAGGAGGGGGGAGGTGTGTGTGTGTGTGTGTGAGGGGCTTCAGTAAGTTATAGTTTGGCTTCAGAGATGAACTAATGCTCATATACGAGTGTTATATCGCTTAACTTATTTGTATGAGAAGCGCATTAAGTAAATTCCCGGTTAATTTAATGCAGACGATAATACAGACAGTCACTGGTTAACACTAACACTGTTCACTGGTTAACACTAACACTGTTCACTGGTTAACACTAACACTGTTCACTGGTTAACACTAACACTGTTCACTGGTTAACACTAACACTGTTCACTGGTTAACACTAACACTGTTCACTGGTTAACACTAACACTGTTCACTGGTTAACATTAGCACAGGCAGATTATTTACATTACAGAATCCCCAAAACAGTGTTTTACACACTCTGTGGTAAATAGGTTTATTAATATATATTATTTTTATTAGAACTATATGTTCTGTGAAGTTTATTTGTCTTTGTCTTGACTAAATTCTCCTGTTGTCTTTAAGCAGAGCTCCGCTGTGGAGGATTGGGGGGTCAGACGGCTGACGGCTGGACTTTTGGAGCTACAGGACTGGAGGAGCCTGAACAAGCTGTTGACGGAGCTGTAGGAGGGATGACGTCACAGTCCGACAGCTTTAGAATGATGTTTGATCAGGTCTACTGTATATTCTGAACATAGAACTGCAAAATGTCTGATACAGTACTTTGGGGGAAACAAAGACTTCAACTGTTCCATGTTTAATAGTTTTGATATTTGAAAAATTAATACTTTAATGTAAAAGGACTATAGATAGAGACTTATAAGCAGCTGGTGTATCCGGGTAGTTTAATGAACTTTAAGCAAAAAGACAACATGTATTCATCTGTTTTATATAAATTACTGTTTTAACTTTGACTAGTTTTGGAAGAATAAATTGAATTGTTAAAGTCATGTTTTGCGTGTTTTAATTTTGGGGGATTGTTTGGGTATTTAAAAATTGTTTAGTTGAACCAACAACTTCAATGGGCAAAAAATGGGACACAACTTTGTTTTAAATAGTCAAAGAGTTGGGCTGAAAATAATAATAATAATAATTATTGATCATAGAAACAAATGAAACCAGTTAAACACTTGATTATATGTGTTTGTGATTGTGACCCATAATAATTTTTTCTCAGTATAAATAAATGTTTTGGGTTTTAAGAACTCCAAAAGAGCAACGACAAACTTGGTATTCTCCATTGAGGTTTCTCACCTTCCACTCCTGAGTATGACATGGTGTTAATTGCTCTGTGTGTGTGTGTTTTTGGCGGGGGGATGGGTGTGTGTGTGTTTTCGGCTGTTCAGCAGTTCTAAACACAAGCACAGTTTTTGTCCTTAACTAAAATACTTCAATACGTTAATAATGAATTTATTTTGCTGAATAAGGTAATAAGCGATATTTAAACCAAACCAGTAAGTTAAGTAAGTGTTCCATACATTAAAGTACTGTGTATAACCAAGTGCCCTAGCAAACACAGTTACAGTACAGTTTACAGTACAAACAGAGTGTGTGCGCTGGGGGGATTGGAAGGTGAGTGAGAATACTCATTTACAAGACAAAAGACGGTTAGAGGCAGCGCCGTTCTAGACCAGACAACACGGGGTGGGGGGAGGGGGGCATCATGTTCGAGCACTGTTTTTACCTGGCCTTACTGTATAGTAACAGTATTGTATTTGCTGAATTGTGTTGAGGCACGCAAACCCCCTGACCACAATAAGGTGGCAATCCCTCAGGGGGAAACTAAAAAAAAAAAATATATATATATATATATATATAATTATATAATAAAATATCCTTAATCCAGATTTTATCAATCAATGACATAACATTTATCTAAGCTGGATGGTAAAATTCTCAAAAACGTTTAACCTAAAGTAAGACTTAACACACTATAACTAAAATATTTACAAAACTGAAAGGTTGTCTTATGAATAATAAAAAATACAAACTAAATTAAAACAGATGGGCTATTGAACAGATCATAATATGTTTTATGTTTTCTGATTATAAATGATATATGGGTTGATTTTAGAAAGGCTAAATGAAATAGCTAGTTTTTGGTCATGTCAGTCCAGTAACTATACTATGTAAAAGTAATTATAATATGAATTAATTAAGGGCAGGACCTAACCTAATGTTAATAATTTACACCATGATAACATTAGTATTCGTGTTTTTGTATATATTTTTAAATGTTCAAATGAACGTTTCAGAGTATATAATTTGTCGTGTCATCTGTGATTGAGACCCATGAGTTAAATTGAAATATTTTTTATAGGTAGTAAGCCAGGTTTTAGTAACCTTGGATAAATCAGCATGAAAGCCCTCTCTCGCACTCACACACACACACACACACAGACACACTGTACACACACAGACACACACAAATAATACATGAAATCGCGTAAAACCAAATGAAACTAGGGTAAAAAATATGAGCAGTAAAATACAGTAGTATCCTGTAGGTGATTCCTGTCCTGTGATAACAGGCACTAACACTCTAGAACTGTTTACTTCTGTTAGTTTTGTTTTCAAGTGTGAATGTTTATGGGGATTAAATCTGTCTCTGCTGCTGCATCTATACACCGTTGTGATAAGTGATTGATGCCCCATCAGATCTTTGATGTGGGACATTATGCTGGTTAAATGACTAAAGACACACTGATCCGTATGGACAGATATTTGTTCCAGATATTATGCGCCATTAATCAATTTGTTATGCCAATTTGACTTTCAGCGAAATCATCAAAAATATAACGAAAACAAACCAAAGCAGAAGTTACATTTTAAGCTTTACTTTCAAATTCAAATTTGATTTGTCACATACACAGCGCGATATGCAGTAAAATGCTTTGGGTGCTTTAGGCGAGGCTCGAACTCGGCACTGCTTCACCTGGACCGCTTTATAAGTGTCACGCGCTAACCGATTGCGCCACTGGAGCCACACGGAGGTTGGTCTTGTCAGAGTATCCTCTCTCTCGTGCGCGCACGCACACACACACACACACACACACACACACATGAAATTGCGTAAAACCCAACGAAATATAAGCAGTAAAAAAAAAAAAAAATCAGTAAAAATACATTAGTATAACAGGCGCTAACCCTCTGGAACTTTTTTTTACTATTGTCTCCAAGTGTTTATGGGGATTTAATGTGTCTGCTGCCGCATCCATTCACAGTTGTGATAAGTGATTAATGCCCCATCAGATCTTTTGACGGGGGAGCATTATGCATGATTAAATGACTAAAGAAATACTGATCCATATGGGCAGATAATTGTTCCAGGTTGCATGCGCCATTAATTGCCTCTTATGCCACTTGTAGACTATCAGTGAAAAAATCAGCGAAAACATCATCAAAAATATAACGAAAACAAACCCAAGCAGACGTTTGAGCTTTACTTTGCAGCAAAATATTATCTATCAGTATATTAAATGGAACGGGGTAAAATACACAGTAATATAAAATACTGTACGTAGCCTGCGTTTTTATTCCGTACCTACAATGATCGGTATAGACAAATTACAGACGTTACCGTGTCTTTAAGGATCATTTCAGGATGTCTTAAAAATATTTCACTAACTAATTTTATTAATTCATTATTAAATAATAAATAGCATAATCATCATGGGTTATGTATTGAGTGATTTAACAAATCTGTTTTATTAATCGGTTTGTTGTTGTTGTTTTTTCATCTATTTATGAAACTATGTTGACAATACAAGAACTGTCTGTATATTAAAGATACGGTATTGGGTTTCCTGGACACTGCAGTTAACTGTGCCAGTCAATGCTCCATCTGGCGGAATTATACGGCATTGCAACCATCTTTTTAGAAAGCGCATGGGGGCGTTTATGGGGCGGGGCATCGTTAACTGCGTCATCGCGGGGGATCACATTCCATGCACGAAGCCTTCATGGAACTGCCACGGAGCAGTCATGCTCCAGGCGGCTGTTTGACGTGGCTCCCACTGTAAGTGCCGTGTACCCAGAGGGGTTCCAGCGGGCAAGTTGTATGTCCCTTTGAGACTACGCTCCAAAGTCATCCAGTGGTGTCACTCATCCAGACTGGTTTGTCACCCTGGAGTTCGGAGATCGCTGGCCTCCATCCGTCAGCGATTTTGGTGGCCCTCCATGACCAAGGATGTCAGGCAGTTCGTGGCAGCTTGCTCAGTTTGCGCCCAGAATAAGAGTTCACCTTCGCCTCCCGTTGGTCTGCTTCGTCCATTACCCATCCCCGCCCGCCCGTGGTCACATCTAGCTCTTGATTTTGTCACTGGCCTCCCCGAGTCGAGGGGCAACACCGTCATTCTCACGGTGGTGGACCGCTTCTCCAAAGCAGCCCACTTCATCCCCCTTCCCAAGCTCCCCTCTGCCAAAGAGACTGCTCAGGTGGTGGTTGACCAAGTATTCCGGATTCACGGTCTTCCGGTAGACGTGGTCTCTGATAGGGGCCCACAATTCGTCTCTCGGTTTTGGAAGGAATTTTGCAGACAGATCGGGGCCTCGACGAGTCTGTCATCTGGATTCCATCCCCAGACCAATGGGCAGTCTGAGCGGGCTAACCAGGATTTGGAACGTGCTCTCCGCTGCCTGGCATCCCACAATCCGACCTCCTGGTGTCAACAGCTGTCGTGGGTAGAGTATGCCCACAATACCCTACCGGTTTCAGCCACAGGTATGTCACCATTTCAGTGTTCTGTTGGCTATCAACCCCCTCTGTTCCCTTCACAGGAACCCGAAGCGGCAGTCCCGTCTGCCTTGGCTTTTGTTCAACGTTGCCGGCGCACCTGGAGAAAGGCTAAGGAGGTCTTGGCCCGGACTAGTAGACGGACCAAAGCCGCGGCTGATCACCACCGGACTCCTGCCCCTAACTATGTTTGGTCAAAGAGTATGGCTTTCTACCAAGGACTTGCCTCTCAGGGTAGCCTCACGCAAGTTGGCGCCCAAGTTCGTCGGTCCATACCGGATCACAAAGGTCTTGAACCCGGTGGCGATTCGGCTCAAGCTCCCTTCCACGCTTGGTCGGGTACACCCAGTATTTCATGTTTCTAGGGTCAAACCTGTGTATTCCTCCCCTCTTGCCCCTTCTGCTCCGACCCCCCCTCCCCCCCGTCTAGTGGATGGCTCCCCATTATACACTGTTAGGAGGTTGCTGGACGTCCGTCGCAGAGGTCGGGGTTTTCAGTACCTAGTGGACTGGGAGGGCTATGGCCCAGAGGAGAGGAGTTGGATTCCGGCCCGGGATGTTCTGGATCGGGCGCTGGTTGAGGACCTCCGTCGACGACGAGGTGAGCCCCTCCCTGGGGGCGCCTAGTGGCACCCATCGGGGGGGGGGGGGGGGTACTGTCAAGACCCTGGTCTGATCACTAAGATTTTCTTTTTTTTCTCCCTTCCTCTCTCCCCGTGTTTACATGTCTATTCAAGCACATGGCGTTTGTTTTGATCCTTCATGTGTCTGTGACATCACCACCATCCCTCCCACTTCCTCTTTATCACTCTATCAACATGATTTCACTCACCTGTTCCCCTTGCTTTCGTTGTAATCAATCGCCCTATTTATTTCCCTCTCGTCCGCTGTCCTGCTGTCCACCGCTGCGCACCGGTGTTATATGCTAAAATGAGACACGTGTCAGATCGTCGTCTCATGTCGCTAGCCATTTCGCCTGCGAGTTTCTTGTCCTGTCTGGTCCTGTATGTGTAGTTTAGTTTGGCTCCAAGCTGGTATTCTTCTGTGTTGTTTTTCCCCCTCTCTCCAGTGGTTTTCTTTTGTCCTTTTGCATCCAGGCTGGGTCCTGTTTTTCTTTTTTTTAGTTTGCACTGCAGTTTCCCGTCCCGAAGCCGGCCGGCTCTTGCTCTTCTTCGCGGCCGTGCAATTCAGCGCATTTCAGCCATATCGCCCCCTGCTGGCCGCCAAACGAACTACAGCCTCGTCTCCTGGTCAAGGCCTTTTTCCTCTTCGGAGTGGTTTCTGTTTTTTCCGTTTTTTTGGCGCTCAAAGGTTTCGAGTTAAAAGGACAGAGCAGCTTGCTCCTGATTTTAGTCTTTTTAATTTTTTATTTGTTTTGTTTGTTTATTCTGTCTGAACCCAGACATCTCTGCAATAAATAAAGTTTTGAAAGAGACCTGCACTTGTGTCCGTTCTGATTCCCTGACAATTCCAAACAAGTCTCAGTTCAGATCGGGAGTTTCAGTATTGTCAGTCACAGATTGTGTCTCTGACTATGGAACGATATCGCGGACAATATTCAAATGCAATTGCAAATTGCATTTGCAATTGCGTTTCCCAGATGTGGACACACAAAGTGTGCCATAATTCAAATGTAATTGCAAACTTTGCATTACCGTTTGCTGATTCGCCTTTGCGAGCGCACACTGACTGCCAAATTTCAAATGAAAAAGCAAAGTCCATTTGCATTTGTATTTCCCAGGTCTTACACGTCATGAACCGGTCATATTTAAATATCAAAGTCAATTACCACATTTGCTTTTTCACTTTCTCTGCGCCGCGCGTCAAGCCGGCCAAAATTCAAACGCAATCGCTAATCCATTTGCAATTGCATTTCCAACACGTTACACAGAAACCTGTCAATCAGCGTCAGGGGCGGGTCTATACTGTGGGGCGGGATTGTATGGGGAGTGACGTCACTCGCACTCGCCGACCAAGAGGGGGATATTTGAGCAATGGAGGTGAACCGAGATTATCTCAATTGTTTATCAAGAAATAAACACACAAAAATGACAAATCGCATATTTTCTTGCTCCGGAGTGGACAGAGAAGTTTTTACAAAAAAAAATATTTTTAGATCTTCTCCTGTTACAGCCTGCTGGAGCTAAATCTTTCAGAAACGCTGCGCACCGGTGTTATATGCTAAAATGCCCCCTGCCACTGATTGCACCCCCACAAAATCTCTGTCAAATATATGAGGACAACACAATCAAATATTCATATTATTATTATCAAATATAATATATGAGTATTATCACGAAGCGATTTTTATTATAAATAAGAAATATAAAAATATACATGTACAACCTCTGGCAAAAATTCTGGAATCACCCCTCTCAGAAGATGTTCATTCAAATGTTTAATTGTGTAGAAAAAAAAACAAGCACATACATGCCACAAAACTATTTTCACTCAACAATCCAAACTTCTGGCTGTATAAAACACTTTTAAAAAAAACAAAGAAAGATAACTATAGTCAACGACAACTGTTTTAACAGCTCAAACAGAGGAAAGAAATATGGAATCACACAAATCTGAGGAAAAAAATATGGAATCACCATGCACTTTGCAATTCTACAACTGCTAATTAGTCTACAGTTAAAAAAGAGTGCTTGCACACATTAGGGATGTGTTGAACCAAGATGATTGACATAACTCATAGCTCCAACACGAGAGATGTCAGTTGAAACAAAGGAGAGAATTATCAAACTTCTTGAAGAAGGTAAATCTTCATGGAATGTTGCAAAAGATGTTGGTTGTTCCCAGTCAGCTGTGTCTAAAATCTGGACCAAGTACAAATCAAATGGAAAGGTTGTAAAAGGGAAGCATACTGGTAGACCAAGAAAGACATCAAAGCGCCAAGACAGAAAACTTAAAGCAATATGACTTGAAAACAGAAAATGCACAACAAAACAAATGAGGAACAAATGGGCAGAAAGTGGAGTCAATGTCTGTGACCGGACAGTAAGAAATCACCTAAAAGAAATGGGATTTACATACAGAAAAGCCAAAAGAAAACCATCATTAACATCTAAACAGAAAAAAAACAAGGGTTCAGTGGGCTAAAGAAAGACAATCTTGGACTGCGGATGACTGGATGAGAGTTAGATTCAGTGATGAATCACGAATCTGCATTGCGCAGGGTGATGATGCTGGAACTTTTGTTTGGTGCCGTTCCAATGAAATTTATAAAGACAACTGCCTGAAGAGAACATGCAAATTTCCACAATCATTATTGATATGGGGTTGTATGTCAGGTAAAGGTATGGGAGACATGACAGTCATTACATCTTCTATAAATGCACAAGTTTATGTTGAGATTTTGGACACTTTTCTTATTCCATCAATTGAAAGGATGTTTGATGATGGTAGCATCATTTTTCAGGATGATAATGCATCGTGCCATAGGGCAAAATCTGTGAAAACGTTCCTACAGGAAAGACATATAATGTCAATGGCATGGCCTGCAAATAGTCCGGACCTTAATCGAATTTAAAATCTGTGGTGGAAATGAAAGAAAATGGTCCACGGCAAGGCTCCAACCTGCAAAGCTGATCTGGCAACTGCAATAAGACAAAGCTGGAGACAGACTGATGAAGTATACTGTTTGACATTAGTTAAATCCAGGCCTCAGAGAATTCAAGCTGTTATAAAAGCCAGAGGTGGTGCAACAAAGTACAAGTAGTGTTTTTATTTGGTGCTTCCATATTTTTTTCCTCTGTTTGAGCTGTTAAAACAGTTGTCGTTGACTATAGTTATCTTTCTTTGTTTTTGTTTTTTTAAGTGTTTTATACAGCCAAAAGTTTGGATTGTTGAGTGAAAATAGTTTTGTGGCATGTATGTGCTTGTTTTTTTTTCTACACAATTAAACATTTGAATGAACATCTTCTGAGAGGGGTGATTCCAGAATTTTTGCCAGGGGTTGTATATGAAAATAATATATAATTAATATATTTTCCCCCTATACTACATGTTTTTTTTTTATATAGATTATTTTATAATCAAATTCGTTTGGTGCAATTTGTAAATCATAAACCTATTAATTTATGTTGTAATATAATATTTGATAGAGGTTATGTTGGGGGGGGCAATCAGTGGCAGGGGGGCATTTTAGCATATAACACCGGTACACAGCGTTTCTGAAAGATTTAGCTCCAGCAGGCTGTAACAGGAGAAGATCTAAAAATATTTTTATTTGTAAAAACTTCTCTGTCCACTCCGGAGCAAGAAAATATGCGATTTGTCATTTTTGTGTGTTTATTTCTTGATAAACAATTGAGATAATCTCGGTTCACCTCCATTGCTCAAATATCCCCCTCTTGGTCGGCGAGTGCGAGTGATGTCACTCCCCATACAATCCCGCCCCACAGTATAGACCCGCCCCTGACGCTGATTGACAGGTTTCTGTGTAACGTGTTGGAAATGCAATTGCAAATGGATTAGCGATTGCGTTTGAATTTTGGCCGGCTTGACGCGCGGCGCAGAGAAAGTGAAAAAGCAAATGTGGTAATGGACTTTGATATTTAAATATGACAGTTTCATGACGTGTAAGACCTGGGAAATACAAATGCAAATGGACTTTGTTTTTTCATTTGAAATTTGGCAGTCAGTGTGCGCTCGCAAAGGCGAATCAGCAAACGGTAATGCAAAGTTTGCAATTGCATTTGAATTATGGCACACTTTGTGCGTCCACATATGGGAAACGCAATTGCAAATGCAATTTGCAATTGCATTTGAATATTGTCCGCGATATCGTTCCATACAAATACTTCGTTACCTTACTTAAGTAGAAATGTTGGGTATCTATACTTTACTGGAGTAATTATTTTTCAGCCGACTTTTTACTTCTACTCCTTACATTTTTAAGCAATTATCTGTACTTTCTACTCCTTACTTTTTAAAAACAGCCTCGTTACTCTATTTTTATGATAAGAACGCGCACAACGCCCCCCCCGTCACATGATCAGAACGCGCACAACCCCCCCCCCCCCCCCCCCCGTTGCATGATCAGAGAGCGAGACCTTAATGCTTTTGTCGCCCCTCACGGTACTTTTACACGAGAGGGCGTGATATCCCATACAATATGTGTTGTACCTCAGGGAACCGAGGTTATAGTCATAACCATTCGTTTTGAAACCAGTACTTTTAAACTTTTACTTGGGTTGATACTTCAACTTCTAAAGAAGTATTTTTGAACCCTAGTATCTATACTTCTACTCAAGTAATGAATGTGAATACTTTTGACACCACTGGTGTGAGAGAGAGAGAGAGAGAGAGAAAGAGAATGTCTTTCATTATCGATAGTGTAAATACCTTACACTTGTCTTACAGTAGTACAATTGTACAATTGTTTGTTTTCTTTTAAATATGTATGACTTTAGAGTGGTGATTTCTCTCTCTTGTTAAAGTCAAGAGTTTGACACAACCAAAGTCTCTACCAGTTTTCAATATTGATCAAGTCATCAGTCTCTACCATTTTACTTGGAGCAAAATAACTTGTCCGTAAATATTGTTCATGGTACTGTATTCTAGAAATAAAATGTTCTACCTCAAACCACAGAAATGTTTGGTAAATTAAAACTTATGTTCACTACTGTGCAGGTAGTAGGCACCATATCTTTAATACAAATAGGTCGTGGTGCCCTTGCACTTCCACAGTTGAGGATTTGAGTCTATCCTCACTTCTGTTTGTCCAATTTCCATGATCTCCATGTGCATGGTGAGTTTCAACCGGGCTGCCGGAGGGGTGTGACTGGGGTTTGGTAACAACTCCATTGTACTAATGAAAAAGGAAAAAAGCATGATTACAACACCTGGGTGGCTTTCACAGTTTTAATCTATTATATTTCTTAAAAAGAGTCAAAGGGCTCACAGGTATGTATTGAATAAGGACAAAAATGGCGCAGTGTAGCAGTGTAAGAGTTTGACCAGTGTACTCACTCCCAGGGCTGTAGTGCAGGGTAAACGCAAGTAAACACGGTTTACCCACCACTGAAATTTCAGAATTAGAGTTTACTGTACCCACTTCTCAATTGATCTAAATGCATATCATAGTATAGTTTATGCACAAAATGTGATCACAGAATTCATAGTTCACCCGCCTTTTATTTTACCACTACACCCCTGATCACTCCGTTCTATACGGGAATATGGTACACAGGTGGATTCTGGCATGGTTCAGCTGGACACGGTACACATGTAGTGTGATCACTAACCGTGCCCCAACATGGCTCTCACTGTACGTTCACACCAGGAGAGACCAAAGCGAACATGTCGCCAAGGTCGTTGAAGAAGCTTTGTTATTGAATTTACTTTATTCACTTTGTTCGCTCATTGGAATGTTTGATTTAGCCTGTTACCGTGGGCCGTTGGTAAATGGTTATACTGTATTTGAATTGGTTTTCACCGAACTGCGTCATAACTCATTACATAAGGTTAACTGACTTTTAACTTCTCTTTTTCGCTCTGGTCACCCAATTCGCATTGCTGCCAGTGAATTTGCTTTGTTTGGCCAATTCGTCGACTCTCCATAGAGAAATAATAACTTTTGTCGCTCTGGTCTCTTCTGATGTGAATGTATGTGACATCAATAATGACACTCCAAATAATAAATATTTGAATTAATTTGAGAAAGTTGGTGTTTTTTTCACATTGGAGAACTTGCAATGCGTAAATCATGGGGAGAGACCTATCTTTTCCCATGGTAATAACCAGGCTGCTGAATAGAAATGGGATTATTAGCAAAAGTGAATTGTATGACATTCAAACTGCATGATCATTTTGCATTGTTGATTAAAACTGAACAAGTTCTAATATTTTCTGACTTCTGTCTGATGGTTATTATTTCACTCGATGCTAGAACAGCAGACCGCATGCCGTAGTAGACAGTTGCTACCCCTCCCCCACTCTCTCACTCAGAATGTTGCAAAATTGTTACATTTCCTCCAGTCAGCCAATCAGGTGTTGTGAGCACTTTTCAAAATCCAACTGAAATTTCACTGCAGATATTAAACCACCTGCCAGTATCAAAACTCCTCATTCAGACAATTCAGCTTGAGAACTTGCTTTGTACTCTCTATACAGTCTTCTATACTCCTTTGTTATCACAAGATTAACAACCAAAAGTCTATATAGCATAATGTAAAAGAACGAAAAGTAATGTAATAAAAGTAGATCTACAATCGCAAATTTAAACTGATAAAGACTTCCATTAGCCGGCAAGAAGACAAAAGGATCACACAGCTAACGTCAACATTAACTGTAGCTACGAAGTTTTAAGGTAGGACAATAGGTTTCATTTATCATTTGCCCGCCGTGGCTCTAGTTGGCAAGAAATTCACAGCACATATTATTTTGACCGCATCATATTTCTTGTTGGGTTTATTTGTTGCACCTTATACCATCGTCAGATTTGTAAATTTTTTCAATTCAATTCAATTTTATTTATATAGCGCTTTTAACAATGGTCATTGTCTCAAAGCAGCTTCACAAAAATGAAAGAAAATGTACAAAAAATGAAAGAAAATTTTTTTAGAAAAGAAAATAATTGGAAGTGTGTATATGTGAAAAATGTGTCTAGTTAATAATGAGATGAATGAATGATGAATGAAATCTCTCTGATGAACAAGCCAAGGGTGACGGCGATGGTGGCAAGGAAAAACTCCCTGAGATGGCATTAGGAAGAAACCTTGAGAGGAACAGGGAACCCATCCTCATTTGAGTGATAACAGATAGAAATTATATATCATCATGTGTGTTGTGCAGGTGAAAGTTCAATATGAAGTTCTTTAAATTAACATGAAGACCAGTTCAGCACACTAGTTTGGACCCACAAGTGACATGATGACGTAGCAACTAGCCATCCCAGACAATGCTGACGTTTTTTGTGGAACGTTTTTTTTTTTTTCGTTTTTTTTTTTTTTGTGCTTTTTTTTTTTGAGGGGGGGGGGGGTTTATTACACAACCCATAATCCATCCCTGTTCACACAGCATATTGCATGGAACAGGCAGAATAGTTTCCCTGAAGTCATGTGGTGGCATCAATTCTCAGGGAGTTTTTCCTTGCCATGGCGCCCTCGGGCTTGCTCACCAGGAACTACTGTATCTGAACATTTTGATTCATACACATTCACATTCCATACAAACTTAAATAATTCTTTTGATTGTGTAAAGCTGTTTTGAGACAATGTCAATTGTTAAAAAAAGCGCTATACAAATAAAACTGAATTGAAATTGAATTGAATTGAATTCTCCATCAGTGAAACTGCTGTTCATTGTGAGGAAAAAGGTCTTGAAATCCAGATGGAGGATCAAGCACAACTTCCTGATTGTCAGCTGATGCCAGCAATAAAACATAAACGCAGGACAGATCTTTTACAAAACTGAACAGCATTTTCAGAGGTATCAGAGCTATCAGCAAACAGGGTACAGTTCTCTTTCCTGAGAGCTCTGGAGATTCTCTTTCTTTTGGTCACCTCTTGGTTGCGTTTTTAAGGATTGAGGTCTGATGGCTAACTGCAAGCCTGTCCAGCTCCACTGCACTGCTTACTCATACTGCCAGAGCAAAACACCATGCAGGATCAAGTCTCACCTTCTCCTGCACACATTTCATTGCCAACAGCTTGTAGCCAGGTCCCAATGTGACTGCCCTCAAAAGCAAATCACCTCACTCTTGTCATAGCCCCCTAAAAAAATAAATAAGGAAGACCCTTCTGCTATGCCCCAATATCAGGCACAATTTTGGCATAACTAATGAACTGAAGGGACAGAGTAATTGCAGAAGTTTAGACTTTCAATTTTAACATAAAACTCTCCGTTTTGATCATCAGGGACAATCTGATCATTATGATTTATTCATATTTTCTCACAATTTTCAAACTAATTTTTCTTTTTTTTTTTTTATTCTGTAAAGTTGCGATCAGTGCTATATAAATTAAACTGAATTGAATTTGAATTTCATTCAGTTTTTCACAAATTTACATAATCAGACATTTAAACAAATATACAATCAGATAATTCAATAAACAATGCAACATTTGCACATCAAGACAGGAAAAACAAGAAAGTGACACAAATTAAGAAATTTAAGTTCTAAGCACACTTAACATTTAGAAGTTCACAAAGGCGAGAGAGCGCGCTCCAGGGTCACTCCTGATACTTAACCCCATTTACTGTACAGTAAGTGTCACACTCATTTACACTTTTTCACCCTAATGCAATTGAACTAGATGCAACTTTCACTGCAATTGTGAATTAACATTTAAGATTCATTGTATTTAACAGATTTGTTTTATCTGACATTTAGTGCTCAACAAAATGCACCACATGAGCTCATCGCTTTAATTTGCTTGAATTTATGGCCAGTAGGTTTACATTTCTTGCCTCTTGATGTGTTAGTGTCTTTTTTGATACTGGATTGGTTACAGGTAGCAGTGGCCTGAACGTTCCATCGTTTTACGATTTCTGTGTTTATTCCATGACTGTTTGTGTCTCTGCTGCTTGCTTTTGTGGAAATGGTTTGGCCTCGGTACAGTTGGGCCTTCTTCTCACACAGGCCAATCTTGCTAAGCAAGATAAATACATCACCCTGAAATGCCTTGGTAAATACAGCATAAAGAAAAGGGTTAGCACATGAGTTCAGAGGGTAGAAGAGCACCAGCAGGATCTTGGAGTTTGAAATTGATATGAGTGGATGATCAAGTGCAGCTGATATGGCATAGAAGGAGATTGGTGCAATACAGAGAAAGTCAGTGAAAATTAGGACAGCCATTCGCTTAGCAATACTGCTGTCTTTGCTGGCTGAGATGTATGTGGGGTTGTTTACTGCATAATAGATCTTAACATAGCATGCACAGATGACAACAAAGGCTACAATGTTGATGACTAACATAAATAAAATGTACACCTGGTCCAACAGATTCTCAGTGCTCATGGGCAAACATATGCTAACCTTTTGGTAACTACTCACCCCCAACACAGGCATAAGGGCAAGCAGGAGGCATAAGATCCAACCCACTAGCATGACAGCAGAGGCATGAGACAAATGCAACTTACGATCTAATTGCATTGCAAAATTGATGGCATGCCAGCGCTCCAGAGTGATAATGGTCAAAGTGTAAACTGACAACTCACTTGCAAAGATTGAGATAAATCCAGCAACGGTACACCATGGTCCTGTCTGCCAGTCTATCGCATGATTGTAGTATTCTGACTGTGTGTAAAGATCTACTGAGGCAATGAAAAGCAGATAGATGCCCAAACACAAGTCAGCAAAGGCGAGGTGACACATAAGGAAGCGGGAGACTGAGAGTTTGTAATGACTGGTTAGCAGAACAAAGAGTACCACTGAATTTCCAAAGACAGCCAACAAACTGACAAACCAAACAGATACCCTGAGGAAGCTGAAACCCATGATGTCCTCACAAGGGTTGAAGTCATCAGGAGCTGGGGTGCATGTCACAGTTTCTCCATCCTCACATATAACATATTCATAATGACTATCAATGTCCTGGCTGGTGGATACCTGAGGATTCTTTAGTGTGTCCCCAAATCCCATATCGTGGTAAGAAATCTCACCAAGAAGGTCAGGATAATGTAGGTTACTTAGGAAGTCATGGTGGTCATAGGTTTTTCTCAGTAGGGAGTCACTCATGTCAATGCCTTTCTCTATACCATCCATGAGAGCCTGAACTGTAACAGTGCCTGATCCTTTAAAGTTTCGGCCATGCTTCGCAGTCAGGTTACAAATGATGTAATCCAAGTACCTATTATAGATTTAAAAAAAGAAGAAGAAAGCTTGTTTTAGCAAAAATTGATTGGAAAGATTCTTTAAATTTGAATACTCATTAATAATAAATTTTTATTATGCTAATAAAGTGATTTGGGTTAGTTTTTCTTTGTTCTTCAAGTTAATAAAATGTAATTAAACTCTACCATTCAAATAATGGCCCTTGTTCCTCAAATACAGTATAATGTCACATCATGGCTGTATTCCAGTTAATTAAAATTACTACATATGTGCCGCAGTTCTTTTCCTGCCCTGAATATAATGAATTAACAAAAAAAGTGCAATTACATGCAGCCATCTTGAACAGCCTTGGCCTATGGCTTAATATTCATGTTCATGTAGCATGCCAAAACAGACATTTAGGAGATTGTAAAGGCCAATATGACTTCATAGATCTCAGTGATCACTCACGCACTCACGCACTCACTCATCTTCTGTACCGCTTTATCCTGGATTCAGGGTCACGGGGACCTGGAGCCTATCCCAGGAGGGTCATGGCACGAGGCAGGGTACACCCTGGACAGGGTGCCAATCCATTGCAGGGCACACACACACACATTCACACACAATTTGGGAATGCCAATTACCCTAACTGGATATCTGTGGACCGTGGGAGGAAACCAGAGTACCCGGGTAGAAACACACCAAGCATGGGGAGAACATGCAAACTCCATGCACACAGAGATGGGAATCGAACCTGGACACTGGAGGTGCAAGGCGACAGTGCTAACCACTACACCACTCATTGAGTAGTTTAATTCAAAACCATGACTTGTTTCATTCAAAGTTTGTAATCTTTTATCTACCAACCGTTTCTTTTTCTTAAGGTTCTTGAATGCACAGCAGTGACTAGGATAAGTCATATCAGCACCAATCAGATGTCTAAAAGTTTTAACTGGTGGAAGCTTTTTAAGAGACCGAACATTTCGAGCACTGAGTTCCCGGAGTGACTCCAGTCCCCTTGATGGAAGCGATGTAACTCCGGAGTCTGAAAGATCACTGCCGAAACAGAAGAGAGAGAGAGAAATATTTCACACAAAATTTTTGGACACATCAGTCAAAAGTCAAATAACTCCAACATTAAATTTTTTACTGAAAACTAGTGTCGTAATAGACAATAGCACATCTTTATCAGTTAGTGCAACAAGATAATAAAGCAAACCTATCAAAGCTCTACTTCATACTGTACAAGCATGTCAAATTCTTAGGACACATTAGTTTAGCTCAGAGTAAAACGTTCCATCCAGGTAGAGTTGAAGCAACCTAAATCATTCCAAAACTTAAAATAAAAAAAATAAATTTAAAAAGTTGACCTCATTCTTTGAAATTTGTTCCTACTGCACAACATTTAACCAGAACTATGCAATTCTCAAGACCCCATTGAGTAATACTGGAATTCCTGTATAAACCTGTAGCTTACTTCTCAGCTAAATTAGATCCTGTAGCACCTACATTATGTGTTTATTTGCAGTAGCAGCAGTGGAGAAGGCAGTTGCAGCTTCAAGAGATGTGCAAAAGATGGCTGAACAAGATAAAAGAGAAAAAACTTGTTCCTGTAAGGCCTATTTTCTCAGAAGGAAAGTGGTTTGCATGATTTCTTATTATTTTTATTCATATTCAAAGTTGACACATGGTCTAGATTTAAATTTAGAACAAAATTAAACTTTCCATTTGAAAATCCTGTTGGACAGACACCCAAATACTGGGATAGTGCCAAAACCTCCACAAAGGGTAACCACAAGCATCTGTGAGGATGAAATGTTCCAGATGCATAACTAAGTAAAGGAGGCCGTTCCAACACCAGCACAAACTCAACAGCATGATCTGCAGCCAAATTGACTGCATCACCTTGAAAGACTCCAGGGGAAAAACTTTAAAGTGAGGATGTGGCAAGACCCACTCCAGGTGCTTCTAGCAACACAAATGAATTATAACCCTTATAGTTATAGTCATAACCATGTGTTCCCTTTCAGTCAATTCACTCGGTACAACACATATTGTATGGGACATATATTCACACCCAGCTGAGCATCTACCAACGTTAACCACAAGAACCCTGATAGCTACTCTTCTGCATCATGAGAGGAGAGGACAAAATTAGCCACCGAGGGGGCCGTTATATCAAGTCGGTAGAACCAGACAAAAGTGTGCGGTGAGGACCAACTGGCTGCCGCGAAAATCTCACCCACGGACATCCCTTTGAACAGCCACCTTGATGTTGCCATAGCGTGTGCTGCCATAGAGTGTGCTTTCACATCCTGAGGCAATGGGACGCCGTTCCTGCTATAAGCTAATGAAATAGCCTCCACAATCCAATGGGAAAGCCGCTGTTTATACAGCGCTTTACCCTTTACTGGACTGGCAAAGCAGACAAACAGTTGATCACATAAGCGCATATTTTTCCTGTGACCACATCCCCCTGACCGCGGAGCCGTCGCACAGAGCACCCCAGGCGCTGAGCGAGGCATCTGTTGACACCACTTTGCGAAACGACACCTTGCCTATCGGAGAGCCCTGACATAACAGCCTGGGTTCCATCCAGTGCAGAAGAGCTGACATGCATGACGGCGTCACTGTCAGCCTCCTATTGAGGTGGCGCGCCGCACATAGGTGGTGAGAGCGCACCCAGCGCTGAAAAGCACGCATGTTCAACAGCCCAAGAGGCACCACAGCGATCATAGACGCCATCATTCCCATTAACTGTAAAAACACTCGGAAACGAAGTTCGTGCTCTGAGAGACGTGCTCAGCTGGTAAAGGAGCATATACTCCAGACCCAGGAATGAAAACTGTTGTCTCGGAGTCAGTGAGCTTTTCTGCATGTTTACTGAGAACCCTAAAGTCTACCCTAAGGTAGCTTCCTGTTTTCGTATTGTTGCCGCGAAAGTTTCGCAACGCGCGAGTTTCCTCAACTAAACAACTAAAAACTCCGACACAGAGGTACGTTATAATGTCTACCGTTCAGCTTGTTCAGTGTGTAGAGTGCAGGATGTTTAGACATTCTTCCTCCGTCATTAGCGATAACTTTATTTGTGATAGGTGTGTGTTAGTGAGCACTCTGACGGAGAAGATATCAGCGTTAGAGGAGCGCATCCAGACTTTAGAGAGTGTTAGACAGTGTGAGAGCAGTGTTATTCTCGTAGCCGACAGTCTGGGTGCCACAGGCGGAGATAAACAGCCCCCGACTCCGGCATTAGAGCCCTCACAGCGGGGCGAGTGGGTGACGACTCGGCGGCATACTCGTTCAGCCAAAGCTAACGCTAAGGCTAGCCCACCGGAGCACACCTCTGCGCCTCACGTGTCCAACAGGTTTGCTCTCCTCAGTGCTGCACCCGCTGAGAAACCTGAAAGAGCTCTGGTTATAGGAGACTCTATACTGAGGCACGTGACATTAGCTAGACCTTTAGAGGCGCCAGCGGCAGTGGTTAGGTGTATCCCGGGAGCCAGAGCACCGGACATAGCAGGTAATCTTAGGGCTCTAGGACAGCACAGGTTCTCTAAGATAGTGGTACATGCTGGAGCTAATGATATACGCCTTCGTCAGTCAGAGGTTAGTAAGAGTAACTTTACAGAGGTGTTTAAATTAGCGAAGGCGATGTCCGAAGAAGTAGTATGCTCTGGTCCCATCCCAATGAGACGTGGCGACATAGCTTACAGCAGGTTATGGTCGCTGAACCGCTGGATGTCCAGGTGGTGCTCCAAAAATAATGTGGGCTACATAGACAATTGGAAGACCTTTGAGGGCAAAGCTGGCCTGTTAGGGCGGGACGGTGTCCATCCCACTCGGGAAGGTGCTGCTCTCATTTCCTGTAGTATAGCTCATAGTCTCAGTAGAGGTCTAGTTAATCGGTGACAATCCAGAGCCCAGGCCAGGGAGCAGACAGACAGGTTAAACCAACCGTCTGCTAGCTGCATAGAGTCGTCACTCAGGGTTCACCTTATTGAGACTGTGTCTGTTCCCCGATCTAAGCAAAAATGTAGAAAGACCCAGAAAGTCTGTTTCAATAATCTAATTAACATAAAGTCCACAAACTCCGATCATTCTGAATGCGCAGCCGGCACCTCTGATCTGAAGCTAGGATTGTTAAATATTAGATCTCTCACATCAAAAGCAGTTATTGTTAATGAAATTATCACAGATCAGGCGTTTGATATACTCTGTTTAACTGAAACATGGGTTAAACAGGACGAGTATGTAGCTCTAAATGAAGCTAGTCCTCCTGGATACAGCTACATACACCAGCCTCGGTTAACTGGTAGAGGAGGAGGCGTCGCAGTTATTCATAATGATAATCTGTCTATCGTACAAAAACACCGACACAAATTTAACTCATTTGAAATTCTCTATAGTAACATAAGTGTATTTAAGTATATTAAATCAGCTCAGTCGATTCCACTAATTATAATTTACAGACCTCCAGGGCCGTATTCTGAATTTCTTAGTGAATTTGCAGATTTCATCTCAGACCTGGTCATTTCTGTAGACAAAGTGTTAATTGCTGGAGATTTTAACATTCATTTTGAGAATCCAGAAGACCCTCTGAGAACAGCATTTATATCCATACTGGACTCCGTAGGTGTAAATCAGTGTGTAGTAGGACCCACTCATAAAGCAGGTCACACTTTAGATTTAGTAATATTCTTCGGATTAACTATAAGAAATGTGTTCACAATTCCACTGTCTGAAATTATCTCAGATCACTATCTTGTCTCCATTCAAGTGTCTCACAGTGATAATGTACGCACAGTACCGCGCTACCGTATTAAACGTACATTCACATCAACTACCACACAGAGTTTTATCAGTAATCTCCCAGAGTTACCAACTTCGATTAGGCCACCGTCTGACCCCACAGAACTTGATCAGGCGACTGAATATTTAGAGTCGACACTTCGTTGTACCTTAGATAATGTAGCTCCAGCTAAAAGAAAAATTATTAGAGATAAGAAACTCGCTCCCTGGTATAACGATCACACGCGCACTTTAAAACAGACTGCTCGGAAATTAGAGCGTAAATGGCGTCAAACTAAATTGTTGGTATTTCAAATAGCATGGAAAGAGAGCATCCTGAACTATAGGAAAGCTCTTAGTGTAGCTAGATCAACGTATCTCTCCACTCTTATAGAAGAAAATAAAAATAATCCTAGATTTTTATTTAATACCGTAGCCAAATTAACCAGAAATAAGACCACTACAGAAATCTCCACAACAACATCATGCAATAGTGAGGACTTCATGAACTTTTTTAATAATAAAATTGTAAATATCAGGCATAAAATTGAGGCTTTGAAACCAAACAATGTAATTGATACTGATGTTAACCTAGCCATGTCAGATTCAAACCTAGAATACTTTACTCCTCTTGAAGAGACTGAACTAATTTCACTCATCTCTTCTGCAAATTCATCAACCTGTATATTAGATCCTATACCGACACATTTTCTTAAACAGATAGCACCAGTAATAACAGAACCGATGTTGAGAATAATTAATTCCTCACTCAGCATTGGTTATGTTCCAAAATCTTTTAAAGTAGCAGTTATTAAACCAATAATTAAGAAACCTGACCTCGACCCCTGTCAGCTGTCCAATTACAGGCCAATATCAAACCTCCCCTTTATCTCTAAGATTCTGGAAAAGATAGTAGCGGAGCAGCTATGCTCATATCTACATAGAAATGGCATACATGAACTGTATCAGTCAGGATTTAGGCCTCATCACAGCACAGAAACAGCACTCGTTAAAGTAGTAAATGACCTCCTATTGGCCTCTGATCAGGGTTGTGTAACTATGCTTGTATTACTCGACCTCAGTGCAGCTTTTGACACTATTGATCATGCTATTCTTCTTCACAGATTAGAAAATTTAGTAGGAATTAAGGGTACAACCCTCTCCTGGCTCAGATCCTATTTGACCGATCGTTATCAGTATGTAGACTTAAATGGTGATTATTCTGCATGTTCTCTAGTGGAGTTTGGCGTTCCGCAGGGTTCAGTTTTAGGCCCACTGCTTTTTTCCCTTTACATGCTTCCTCTGGGCAACATAATCCGTAAGCATGGTATTAGTTTTCATTGTTATGCTGACGACACACAGTTATATGTCTCAACAAAACCTGATGAGAAAAACCATCTTACTAAAGTTGAGCAATGTGTTCAGGACATAAGAAATTGGATGCTAATTAACTTCCTTCTGCTTAATCCGGATAAGACAGAAGTTCTAGTCATAGGACCGCATACAGCTAGAAGTAAAATCTTAGATCACACCGTAACTTTAGATGGCCTTTCTGTTCCGTCAAGTGCAACAGTAAAAGACCTCGGCGTGATTATAGATTCCAGCCTTTCATTTGAAGCTCATGTAGATAATATCACCAGGATAGCATTCTTTCACCTTAGAAATATCGCCAAAATAAGAAATATATTGTCGCTAAATGATGCAGAAAAACTAGTTCATGCTTTTATCACTTCTAGGTTAGACTATTGTAATGCCTTACTGTCTGGTTGTTCAGTTAGGTGCATAAACAAGCTTCAGCTAGTCCAAAATGCAGCAGCGAGAGTCCTCACTAGAACCAGAAGATATGAGCACATCACCCCTATCCTATCTTCACTGCATTGGCTCCCTGTGAAATTTCGCATTGATTTTAAAATACTACTCTTGACATATAAGGCATTAAATGGTCTCGCGCCGCAGTATCTGAGCGAACTGCTAGTGTCTTACGATCCGCCACGCCTACTTCGGTCAAAGGATGCAGGCTGCTTATCAGTACCGCGTATTATGAAAACTACAGCTGGGGGCAGAGCTTTTTCTTACAAAGCCCCAAAATTATGGAATAGTCTTCCAAATAGTGTTCGGGACTCAGACACAGTCTCAGTGTTTAAGTCTAGGCTAAAAACCTATTTATTTAGCCAAGCATTTTTATAAATAGATTTGCCATAAGGTAAAGGAGCAGATCTGGGGGACTCATGGACATAGAGTATTATGGTGAACTGGTATGTTTAGATGCTGTCTTCCTCAGTCTCATTTGATCACTCAGGTTTGTTGACGGTGAGGTGATTGTTTGCTTTACATCTCAGGGAGCCCTCATGTTTGTGTTTCCTTCTGGCTCTCCCTTTTAGTTATGCTGTCATAGTTAGTCCTGCCGGAGTCCCTGCTTGCACTCTACAGTAAATATACATTCACATTAGACATTGTGACTGTGACCATACCTAATTGCAATCTCTCCTCCTCTTCTCTTCCTCCCCCTCTTTCTCTTTCCTCTCTCCCCCTGTCTCCCCCTTTCACTCTTTCTCTCTCTCTCTCTGTCGAGCTACACATGTGGTTCCTGCCAGTGATCCAGACTCCCTCTGCCCTCCGGACCTGTCTGATCCATCCTGGTGCCCGGTTTCTGGTTGGAGGTCTCATCGCATGGATGCCCCGTGTGTCTCTTTAGGATGCGTCTGGTGTCTGGGGATGATTCTATCTACTTAGAAGATGGTTCTGGCCTCGACTGGTGTGGTCAGCTGTTTCTCTGAGGACTTGACAATTCGATAGTTCAGGACTGGAACTTTCTACAAGTCTATCTGAGTCTCGAATAACTACTGGACTCCATTTTACATCAAGTATTATAACATCAATTAACATCAACTATTATAGCTGAACCTAACACTTAACACTGTATAAATGCAGATCATTTCCTGCTATCTGTTTCACCCAGATGAGGATGGGTTCCCTGTCGAGTCTGGTTCCTCTCAAGGTTTCTTCCTATTACCGTCTCAGGGAGTTTTTCCTTGCCACTGTCGCCCTCGGGCTTGCTCGCCAGGGAATATCTGAACATTTTGATTCATACATATTCACATTCCATACAAACTTAAATAATTCTTTTGATTGTGTAAAGCTGTTTTGAGACAATGTCAATTGTTAAAAGCGCTATACAAATAAAACTGAATTGAATTGAATTGAATAAAGTCTGAATGTGAGACAGAACTAGTGCTGTTTGTTTCTCTGCCTGTTCGCTCTCAGCGCCCAGTTGGCTAAATAGCCCAATATGCGAATGCCTCTCTCCCGAAGAGGAGACAGCGCCACCTCGACGCACTTCGTGAATGTTCGGGGAGCTAGCGACAGGCTGAACTGCAGCTCTAGGGTACTCATAGACCACGCCCTCGAATGTAAACCTCAGGAACTTTCTGTGGCGCGGAAAGATCGCTATATTGATCGTAGTGAACCAATCTCCCGGGCCTATTGCATTTAGCAGCTGCCTCAGTGTAAGCATTTTGTACGTGTACTTGTACATTCTTAGAAACGTGTTCAATATTCTCAGATCCAAAATAGGACGCAGTCCTCCCCCTCTCTTCGGAGCGACAAAATAACGGCTGTACCAACCTGAGTTCGATTTCGAAGGAGGAATCACTTTGGTCACTTTGGCCACTTTCGCCCCTTTGCTCAGAAGAGAATTCATCTCCTCCCGAAGCACCGCTGCGGCGGCGTCCGACACCACGGTGTTGACTACGGAAGACATAGCGGCCTCTTGGGTGGCCTTGAGAGAGGAGGAACAGTGTCTCCCTGCTCCCAGAGCCCCTCTCCCTTTAAGACCTGACCTAGGAGGAGTGAGAATTCTTCCTCCTAGTCGCTGAATCCTACGGGAGGCCCATACACCTGGCTGACTGCCGTGAGGTTGTTGCTTCACCGGACTCGAGCTCGAGCTAGCTGCCGGCGGTGGTCTTTTATGAGGGGCCCGCGGAGTGGTCATTCTTCGAGACTGTTTGGGTTTCACTCTCGTCGCAGAATGATGTCTCGCAACGCCTCAGCCTGTTTCCTCTTAAAGTCAAACTTTGCCTGAATGGTATCGAGTGACTGGCCGAACAAACCCCCAGCAGACAGCGTTTCATCCAAGTAGACGGCCCTGGGCTCTGTGCTACTTCTAAAGTAGTACAGATCTATTATCTGTAAATCTTCTCCAGCTGGGCAGAGGAGAATCTATAGTGTTTGGATGGAAGGACAGTAACGCCAGACACTCCATGATTATGCAAGGGTGCCAAATAAGCAGCCAAAGATGGGTCCATTGGCGGTGGGTGAACTACTCCTGCTTTTTCAGCTCCGTCCAATTCCAAATACTGTCTGTAACCGGGTACGTATAACTGTATACGTGGGTACAAAGTCGGGAAACATAGGCAAGCAGTTTTTAACAGTTGTTGGTGAAGGTTAAACTTCACCAGAGGCTAAAACACTCTCCGGTGTGGAGAGATAAAATGGATCTTCCTTCATGAACAAAATCAAGGAAAGGAAGGATTAAGGAAAGGAGCTACAGTATTCTTCATTATAACCCATCAATAATTGCAGTTGAGGTTTCAACAAACATCCACATCCCTAAATGCCCACAAACATGTGCGCACACACACACAGACACACACACACAGACACACACACACACAGACTTTTTGTCCATTATTCCTATAAATAGTGACATTAATCCTGTATAATCAAACTGTCTCTTCACTTAGCATTTGTGTTGAAAGAGTGGACTGTCATTAGGAGAAAATTTCCTTCTTGCTTGTCATTGTTTCCTGGGTTGTTTATTAATCAACAGAATGATTTACATGATTTTTTGTTAACTTCTCTTTGTTCCCCTGATTAATTATGAATGATTAATTATTATTATTATTATTTTATTTTTTATTTATTTTTTATAATATCAAATACATTATCACCTCAAAGAAAAAGAGTGCACATAAATATCTGTGCACGAAAGATTTTATAGCCACAGAATAAACAGTATACAAAAATAGACAAACCTACAGCAGCAGAGGACCACTAATGGTTTCTGCAAACATGTCTTCACTCAGATAGGTAAGTCGTCTGTTTCGGTGAAGATATCTAAAGATAATGAGATTATAATTATTAAAATTAATATTATTTCTGATGAAATCAATATTAATACTCAATATGAGTATATATATGAATCGTACCCACAAACCATACCTTTAATTGATGATTGAATTTAACTTTTAACTTGTACATGCAACTTGAAATAAAGCTTGAAATAAAAAATTTCATAATATTTCAGACAACCCACAGCAACTATAAATAAATGGCACACGGAAAAAACAAATACTTGATATAAAAATTTTAGTAAGTTAATTTCATATTTGCTCTCAAGATTCGAACAAGAATCCGAGTGGCGCAGTGGTAAAGCGCTCGCCCTATCATCCGGGGATAGCCGGGGTCTGTGAGCTCACGCACGCGTGAGTGTGTTACTCCGCCCCTAATGGTGCGTGAGCAAGCAGTTCAAAAAGATGCGGTCGGCTGACATCACGCGGTTCGGAGGAAACACGTGATAGTCTTCGCCCTCCCAACTGAGTGGTAGTGGTAGCCTTAATGTGGGAGCCCCCTAGCGACGGGGAGGAATTGGCCACGACTAAACTGGGGAGAAAATTTTGGAAAAAAAAGATTTGAACAAGAAGCCTTACACAGCATCTAGGCTTGTCCCATTGAAGGCGTGGTGTTGGATTTTAGCAAAGCCGTTACTGTATAGCATTCTGTTGAACAAAAAGCAACATGAAGCATTATGTAATGCTAATTATGTAATTACTTTACATAAAGAATTTACTAGATATACAGTGGTGTATAGATGATTTAGTATAGACATTGTATAAATAAATTTATATACATAGATATATAGTACAAACCGGATTCCAAAAAAGTTGGGACACTAAACAAATTGTGAATAAAAACTGAATGCAATGATGTGGAGATGGCAAATGTCAATATTTTATTCAGAATAGAACATAGATGACAGATCAAAAGTTTAATCCGAGAAAATGTATCATTTTAAAGGAAAAATATGTTGATTCCAAATTTCACGGTGTCAACAAATTCCAAAAAAGTTGGGACAAGTAGCAATAAGAGGCTGGAAAAAGTACATTTGAGCATAACGAAGAGCTGGAAGACCAATTAACAGTAATTACTGTAGGTTAATTGGCAACATGATTGGGTATAAAAAGAGCTTCTCAGAGTGGCAGTGTCTCTCAGAAGCCAAGATGGGTAGAGGATCACCAATTCCCACAATGTTGCGCAGAAAGATAGTGGAGCAATATCACAAAGGCGAAAAATTGCAAAGACTTTGCAGTTATCATCATCAACTGTGCATAATATCATCCGAAGATTCAGAGAATCTGGAACAATCTCTGTGCGTAAGGGTCAAGGGCGTAAAACCATACTGGATGCCCGTGATCTCCGGGCCCTTAAATGACACTGCACCACAAACAGGAATGCTACTGTAAAGGAAATCACAGAATGGGCTCAGGAATACTTCCAGAAACCATTGTCAGTGAACACAATCCACCGTGTCATCCGCCGTTGCCAGCTGAAACTCTACAGTGCAAAGAAGAAGCCATTTCTAAACAAGATCCACAAGCACAGGCGTTTTCATTGGGCCAGGGATCATTTAAAATGGAGTGTGGCAAAATGAAGACTGTTCTGTGGTCAGACGAGTCACGATTCGAAGTTCTTGTTGGAAATGTGGGACGCCATGTCATCCGGACCAAAGAGGACAAGGACAACCCAAGTTGTTATCAACGCTCAGTTCAGAAGCCTGCATCTCTGATGGTATGGGGTTGCATGAGTGCGTGTGGCATGGGCAGCTGGCATGTCTGGAAAGGCACCATCAATGCAGAAAAATATATTCAGGTTCTAGAACAACATCTAGTCACCTCTTTCAGGGAAGACCCTGCATTTTTCAACAAGATAATGCCACACCACATTCTGCATCAATCACAACATCATGGCTGCGTAGGAGAAGGATCCAGGTACTGAAATGGCCAGTCTGCAGTCCAGATCTTTCCCCTATAGAGAACATTTGGCTCATCATAAAGAGGAAGGTGCGACAAAGAAGGCCCAAGACGATTGAACAGTTGGAGAGAGCATTCCAATTTCTAAACTTGAGAAACTGGTCTCCTCGGTCCCCAGACGTCTGTTGAGTGTTGTAAGAAGAAGGGGAGATGCCACACAGTGGTGAAAATGGTCTTGTCCCAACTTTTTTGGGATTTGTTGACACCATGACATTTTGATTCAACATATTTTTCCCTTAAAATGATACATTTTCTCAGTTTAAACTTTTGTTCCGTGATTTATGTTCTATTCTGAATAAAATATTGACATTTGCCATCTCCACATCATTGCATTCAGTTTTTATTCACAATTTGTTTAGTGTCCCAACTTTTTTGGAATCCGGTTTGTATAAATCATATACTGTAGTACAGCTACTGTATACAGTTGTATAGTTGTAAAAAAAATAATGTCTCTAATCTGAGGCACTCAAGGTTTGTTAATTGATGATCTTTTGAGGCTGATTTTGGTCTTTCTTTCTTGGGATGGTCTTAATGAGAGCCAGTTTCATCATGGTACTTGATGGGTTTTGCAAATGCACTTGACAATACTGTTCGGTCTGCAAAAGCAGTTTCAGAACATCTGTCGTTTGTGTCATAAAATAAAAATTGACTGTTGTTGTCACTGCATTTACTTAATCACCTAATTCACCTAGTTATAATTTAGAATTTCATAATTTAGAAAGAAATCCAGTATTGTTCTTAGAATGGAGAAAATAAATATATATATAAAATATATGATATAATGTAAAAAAATGTGTCTAAAATTTTAACTGGTACTATATATAGTGTATAGTCGAAGAAGGAGAGGATGAAGGCATGTTCGAAGGCAGGGAGAGAAGAGGAAAAGAAAGAGTTTAGGAGTGAAATTAGGGACCTTGAATGTTGGGACCATGACAGGGAAGGCAAGAGAGTTGGTTGATATGATGCAGAGAAGGAAGGTGGATATACTGTGTGTCCAGGAGACCAGGTGGAAAGGTAGCTAGAAGCTTAGGATCAGGGTTCAAGTTGTTTTACCATGGTGTGGATAGGAAAAGAAATGGAGTAGGAGTTATTCTGAAAGAGGAGTTTGTAAGGAATGTCCTAGAGGTGAAGAGAGTATCAGATAGGGTGATGCATCTGAAGCTGGAAATTGATGGTGTGATGTTCAATGTTGTTAGTGGTTATGCCCCACAGGTAGGATGTGTGTTAGAAGAGAAGGAGAAATTCTGGAGTGAGTTAGATGAAGTGATGCAGAGCATCCCCAGAGGTGAGAGAGTTGTGATTGGTGCAGACTTCAATGGACATGTTGGGGAAGGAAACAGAGGGGATGAAAATGTGATGGGCAGGTTTGGTCTTCAGGACAGTAATGTAGAAGGACAGATGGTGGTGGACTTTGCAAAGAGGATGGAAATGGCAGTAGTAAATACTTTCTTCCAGAAGAGGCAGGAACATAGGGTGACATATACAGTGGTGTGAAAAACTATTTGCCCCCTTCCTGATTTCTTATTCTTTTGCATGTTTGTCACACTTAAATGTTTCTGCTCATCAAAAACCGTTAACTATTAGTCAAAGATAACATAATTGAACACAAAATGCAGTTTTTAAATGAAAGTTTACATTATTAAGGGAGAAAAAAAACTCCAAATCTACATGGCCCTGTGTGAAAAAGTGATTGCCCCCCTTGTTAAAAAATAACTTAACTGTGGTTTATCACACCTGAGTTCAATTTCTGTAGTCACCCCCAGGCCTGATTACTGCCACACCTGTTTCAATCAAGAAATCACTTAAATAGGAGCTACCTGGCACAGAGAAGTAGACCAAAAGCACCTCAAAAGCTAGACATCGTGCCAAGATCCAAAGAAATTCAGGAACAAATGAGAACAAAAGTAATTGAGATCTATCAGTCTGGTAAAAGTTCTAAAGCCATTTCTAAAGCTTTGGGACTCCAGCGAACCACAGTGAGAGCCATTATCCACAAATGGCAAAAACATGGAAGAGTGGTGAACCTTCCCAGGAGTGGCTGGCCGACCAAAATTACCCCAAGAGCGCAGAGACAACTCATCCGAGAGGCCACAAAAGACCCCAGGACAACATCTAATGAACTGCAGGCCTCACTTGCCTCAATTAAGGTCAGTGTTCACGACTCCACCATAAGAAAGAGACTGGGCAAAAATGGCCTGCATGGCAGATTTCCAAGGCGCAAACCACTTTTAAGCAAAAAGAACATTAAGGCTCATCTCAATTTTGCTAAAAAACATCTCAATGATTGCCAAGACTTTTGGGAAAATACCTTGTGACAAAAGTTGAACTTTTTGGAAGGTGCGTGTCCCGTTACATCTGGCGTAAAAGTAACACAGCATTTCAGAAAAAGAACATCATACCAACAGTAAAATATGGTGGTGGTAGTGTGATGGTCTGGGGTTGTTTTGCTGCTTCAGGACCTGGAAGGCTTGCTGTGATAGATGGAACCATGAATTCTACTGTCTACCAAAAAATCCTGAAGGAGAATGTCCGGCCATATGTTTCTCAACTCAAGCTGAAGCGATCTTGGGTGCTGCAGCAGGACAATGACCCAAAACACACCAGCAAATCCACCTCTGAATGGCTGAAGAAAAACAAAATGAAGACTTTGGAGTGGCCTAGTCAAAGTCCTGACCTGAATCCTATTGAGATGTTGTGGCATGACCTTAAAAAGGCGGTTCATGCTAGAAAACCCTCAAATAAAGCTGAATTACAACAATTCTGCAAAGATGAGTGGGCCAAAGTTCCTCCAGAGCGCTGTAAAAGACTCGTTGCAAGTTATCGCAAACGCTTGATTGCAGTTATTGCTGCTAAGGGTGGCCCAACCAGTTATTAGGTTCAGGGGGCAATTACTTTTTCACACAGGGCCATGTAGGTTTGGATTTTTTTTCTCCCTAAATAATAAAAACCCCTCATTTAAAAACTGCATTTTGTGTTTACTTGTGTTATCTTTGACTAATAGTTAAATGTGTTTGATGATCAGAAACATTTTGTGTGACAAACATGCAAAAGAATAAGAAATCAGGAGGGGGGCAAATAGTTTTTCACACCACTGTAAGAGCGGAGGCAGAAGCACTCAGGTGGGCTACATCTTGTGTCGACATTGTAATCTGAAAGAGATTAGTGACTGCAAAGTGTTGGTAGGGGAGAGTGTAGCCAGACAACACAGCATGGTGGTGTGTAAAATAACCCTGGTGGTGAGGAAGGTGAAGAGGACAAAGGCAGATCAGAGGACAAAGTGGTGGAAGCTGAGAAAGGAAGAATGTTGTGTAGTCTTTAGGGTGGAGTTGAGACAAGCTATGGGTGGTCAGGGGGTGCTTTCAGTTGACTGGACAACTACAGCCAATGTGATCAGGGAGACAGGTAGGAGGGTACTTGGTGTATCATCAGGTAAGGGAAAAGGAGACAAGGAGACTTGGTGGTGGAATGAGGAAGTCCAGGAGTGTATACAGGGAAAGAGGCTAGCTAGGAAGAAGTGGGACTCTGAGAGGACTGAAGAGAGTAGACAGGAGTACAGGGAGATGCACCGTAAGGTGAAGGTAGAAGTGGCAAAGGCCAAACAAAGAGCATATGAGGACGTGTATGCTAGGCTGGACAGTAAGGAGGGAGTGGTGGATCTGTACAGGTTGGCGAGGCAGAAAGATAGAGATGGGAAGGATGTGCAGCAGGTTAGAGTGATTAAAGATAGAGATGGAAATGTACTGACAGATGCCAGGAGGGTGATGGGAACAATGAAGCTGTGGGAAAGAGTAGTGGAAGCTAGGTTAAGGGCAGAGGTGAGAATTTGTGAGCAGCAATATGGTTTCATGCCTAGAAAGAGTACATCAGATGCAGTATTTGCTTTGAGGATGCTGATGGAGAAGTACAGAGAAGGTAATAAAGAGTTGCATTGTGTCTTCGTAGATTTAGAGAAAGCGTACGACAGGGTGCCGAGAGAGGAGCTGTGGTTTTGTATGAGGAAGTCTGGAGTGGCAGAGAAGTATGTTAGAGTGGTGCAGGACATGTATGAGAGTTGTAAGACAGTGGTGAGATGTGCTGTACAGTAGGTGTGACAGAAGAGTTCAAGGTGGAGGTGGGTCTGCATCAAGGATCGGCTCTAAGCCCCTTTTTGTTTGCTCTAGTGATGGACAGGATGACAGATGAAGTTAGACAGGAGTCTCCATGGTCTATGATGTTTGCAGATGACATTGTGCTTTGTAGCGAGAGCAGGGAACAGGTGGAAGAAAATTTGGAGAGGAAGAGGTACGCTCTGGAAAGCAGAGGAATGAAGGT
This sequence comes from Channallabes apus, assembly GCA_030522415.1. Lineage (NCBI taxonomy): Eukaryota > Metazoa > Chordata > Actinopteri > Siluriformes > Clariidae > Channallabes > Channallabes apus. Next base: position 43,018,973 of record CM060107.1, on the reverse strand, counting down.
TAGCCGCAGCAAGACGGAATACATGTGTGTGAATGAGAGGGACCCAAGAGGAACGGTGAGGCTACAGGGAGCAGAGGTAAAGAAGGTGCAGGATTCGACAGCATTCGGCAGCTTAGGGTTAACTGTCGAGAGCAACGGAGAGTGTTCAAAGGAGGTGAAGAGACGAGTACAGGCAGGTTGGAATGGGTGGAGAAAAGTGTCAGATGTGTTGTGCGATAAAAGAGTATCAGCGAGAATGAAAGGAAAAGGACAGTGGTGAGACCAGCAATGCTCTACGGCTTAGAGACAGTGGCACTGAAGAAAAGACAGGAGGCAGAGCTAGAGGTAGCAGAGCTGAAGATGTTGAGGTTCTCTTTGGGAGTGACAAGGATGGATAGGATCAAGAATCAGTTCATCAGAGGGACAACCCATGTGAGATGTTTTGGAGATAAAGTCAGAGAGGCCAGATTGAGGTGGTTTGGACATGTTCAGAGGAGAGATTGTGAATATATTGGTAAAAGGATGCTGAGGTTGGAACTGCCAGGCAGGAGGTCTAGAGGAAGACCAAAGAGGAGATTTATGGATGCAGTGAGAGAGGACATGAAGTTAGTTGGTGTGAGAGAAGAGGATGCAGAAGATAGGGTTAGATGGAGGCAGATGATTCGCTGTGGCGACCCCTGAAAGGGAACAGCCGAAAGACAAAGAAGACTATATATAGTGTACAATGCCTAGACTAAATCATCTTTACTATATATCTATACTTAATTGTTTATATTAAATAATTAAATAATATTGTGTGTGTGTGTGTGTGTGTGTGTGTGTGTGTGTGTGTGTGTGTGTGTGTGTGTGTGTGCTTGTGTTTGTGTGTGTGTGTGTGTGTGTGTGGTAAATTCAAACTCAGGCAAACAACAACATAATACTTTTTCACATTGGCAATATTTATTTAACTACAATATAGCCAAAAAGAATGATTAAAAAAAACATGAATAAACAATGAATTCTCATGTACAGTATACCAGAGTATTCTAGAGGCAAGTGTGAGGGCATCTCTCTGTTACAGAGCTTGAAACTGGGTCATGCAACAGTTATCCAAAGCACAGATTAGCACCATACATCAAAAGGACTATAAAATAAAAGAATCAAGGTTTTGGAATGGCCTAATAAAAGTGCAGACCTCAATCCAATTGAAATGTTGTAGCAGGATCTAAAGAAAGCATAAGAGTGGCCCTACAAACTTGCCTAGGTGGAAAGAGTAATAAACTTTTGTACTCAAGTACTGTTACTTCAGTGAAATTTCTACTCAAGTAAAAGTAAAAAGTAGCTCATTAATAATTTACTTAGAGTAAAAGAGGATATAAATAAATAAATGTTTTTAATTGAAGGAACATCTTTGCATAATAAAGCTGTTGACTTTCTTGAGCTTGAAATCAAAGTGGGCGCTTAAATATGGTGTGACGTTTTGCACCGGATAGCCAAGTGGAAAAAGATCTCAGAGCCAAGAATAACGTTCAGCACAAAACCTTTATCGGCCTCTTTCAGCAACACAAAATTGTACAGTACTACAAAACATAAAGTAAAAGTAAAGAAAGGGATAAAAGAATAGAGCCTTCGGAGGTGAGCAGCACACCTGAGCTCCTACTCCGTTCTATCCTTCTCACGCACACAGCTCACACACACCTTAAAAGGGCAACATACATATGTTTGATACAACATAGTACTGGCTGTTACAATGGCCAGGGATTTGCTTCATAAGAATTTGTCTGTATCACTGGCATCTGTTTTGTCCGTCTTAATCGTTCTTGTGAATTTAGCGCGTTTGTCCTCTCCGTCCATCAATCAATCAGTGCAGTGGTTTCCAGGATGCAATTTTTTCCTTCCCTGCATTATTTTAAAAATAATTTTTCATTTTCATTCATTTATTTTTTACGCAGTAGCGAATATGATTTCAAACGTAGCGAAGTACAATACTTCAAACAAAAACATACTTAAGTAAAAGTAAATTTACAGAATTTAAAAACTACTTTAAAAAGTAAAAGTACACAAAAACCTACTCAATTACAGTAACGCGAGTAAAAGTAATTTGTTACTTTCCACCTATGCTGTTGTTGTTGGTCATTCGGCTGCTGCCGACAAGGGGTCGCCACAGCGGACTATCCAGTCCGCACTACAACTTGGCACAGTTTTTACGCCGGATGCCCTTCCTGACGCAACCCTCCCATTTTATCCGGGCTAGGGACCGGCACTGCATCCAGTGGCTGGGGTTTGGGCACTGGCTGGGAATCGAACCCGGGCCTTCCGCATGGCAGGCGAAACACCTACCACTGAGCCACCAGTGCCCGACTATGCTAATAAGGAGCAATGTTGTACAGAAGAATGGGTCAAAAATCTGCCACAACAATATGAGAGACTGAAAAAAGTTATTGCTGCTAAAGGTGGATCTACAAGCTATTGAATAATGCAGGGTATTTAGTATTGCCTCCAGTTTTTATTTTCTTTCTTTATTTTACTTTGGCTTCATTTTTGTTAATTAAATAATGTCACTGTGAAAAATGTATGTTGTTGTTCATTTGGCTAATACTAAGACCCACTACAATAAGATTGTAGTGGGTCTTTATTGAGTTTTAATGCAATAAAGTATATGACTAGATGCATGACTAGAAATGGCAAATATATGTTTTACTTACACTGTTAGCATATCTTTAGTAATACCTTGGAACGCATTTGCAGGAATTTCAGAGATGTAAATGTTATCAGTAATTTCTCTTTATAACAGAAAAAAGACATTACAGTTAAATATAATTATCGACAGAGGGACTATTGTTATTATCAGACATTTAAATCTTTGTAAACATTCTTTTACTATTTGTGGAAGCTTGCTCACAGCATAAAAGATAATTCCTCAGAGTGGATCCTTGTCAGTGCAGGAAAAATGGTGAGACCTGTATTGAATAAACCTCTGCAACAAAGCCAAAACAAATAATCTAAATTAGGATATGGTGGGTTACTGATTTATTCTTCTCTGAATCATTTAAGAATTGTTTCTTTAAGTGTAATTCAAACATTAGAAGAGAGCAATATTGTACATAATTGTGTTATTATACAGTGCCTCCGGAAACTACAGTATTCACAGCGATTCACTTTTTCCACATTTTGCTATGTTACAGCCTTATTCCAAAATAGATTCAATTCATTATTTTTCTCAAACTCAAATTCTACAAACAAAACCCCATAATGACAATGGGAAAGAAGGTTGTTTGAAATCTTTGCAAATGTATTTGCAAAAAATATATTTTTTGTAAAAAAAAAAAAAAAAGGATAAAAGAATAGAGCCCTTCGGGGGTGAGCAGCACACGTCCTTTAAATATACTAATCCACTGTTTATAAAATCACACATCTGGATACCTTCTTGTGTTCATGTGCAGTGCAGTGCATTGCTTTATTTGATATGAAATACCATTGCCAATGGCCTTCTCTGAAACATTTCCAGGATCCCCTTTTCAGAGACTTGAAGGCTATGGTTCTTATCCACACAGGGGACAGCTTTTTAACACCTGGGTAACCTATACCAATAACCAGAAGATTATTTTCATATATACATTGCACGCACCCCACCTGAAGGGCGTATTTTCTCGGAAAATACACCGCTTGCTATGAGAAGATGATGCTTCTGTTAGAGTAATATTATAGAAGGAGTTTAACTCATGGCATGCTGAGGTGATGCCACCCAGCGGGCCAGTCTTTGTTTAAACAGGAAAGTACATGCCCTCTCTAACCTATGATAGATGAACATCTGACTTGGTTAAGAACTTACTACAGAACCACTAAAGCATTGTTAGAAGTTATAGCAGCATCTTACAAAGCTGTCTGCACTAAGTTGTTCCTAATAAATATTACATGGCAAAGTACATTACAACAAAACTCCAACTAGATAATGTAATGTTGTGTAATAGAAAGCTTTGAAGACACATACTGAATGAACTAATTGATTAAAGTTAATCCATAAATTTACAGTCACTAAAATGCTATTTCTCTTACCTCAGAGAGTTTTTCCTTGCCACAATTGCCCTCTGCTTGTTTATCAGGGACAGTCTGATCATTGTGATACATTTTCTCACATTTCATACACATTTGATCCTGCAAGGCTTCTTTGCAACAATGACAATTGTTAAAAAATATATACAAATAAAATTTTATTAAAATTGAATTAAATTTACCTATAAAATAAAGAACACTGCATTTGTTGAACTTGGTCTCTGTGTTTCTTTCCACTGGTGGAAAAAGGACCTGAACAGAACCCCAGAAGAATATCTGGGGCATCTCCTTCAAATTAGCATTCAACAACAGGTGCTACTGGAATAACTCTTACGAGATCTGCAGGCGAGAGCGGCTGAACTCTTACGTCTTCAGCATCTAGCCAGAGATGTGCCTCTGCCCGACAAACACAGAGATGTGTATCAACTGTTAACTAAAGTCACGCTGCATGACGATATTGAGGCATTTCTACGCATCTTCAAAAGGACTGCGGAGCAGGAAGGCTGTCCTCGAAGGGACTGGAGCAGCATTGTTAACCTTCTGCTCACAGGTGAGGCACAGTGTGCACACTTTTCTCTCTCTGATATAGACGCAGAAAGTTCTGCTCTACACAAAGCTGAAATGTTCGCACTCTCTGGCCTTTCGATCACACACGCCGCTCTTGAAACACCCTAGTTGCAATCCGGTGGCTGAAGTTCGAACATCTCACCTCATTTGAGGTTGTGGAGAGACTCGTGATAGACTACTGTATGTGCTTCACTCCCTTCCAGAAGAGGAGAAAAGGCGGTGGGTATTCTACAATTGGTAACGAGGTTTCACAAAAAACTGGCTCCACGCCCACCACAGGAAGTTAACCCATGAAAAACCCATGTTGTCGGGAACAGAAATTGGCCAGGCGACCGCCGGGGGCCTCTGGGTAGACCATTCAGACTATTCCAATCACAATCACTATAACCAACTATGTTGGTATAATTTGACAATAGAGGTGAATAATTATCTGAACCAGTAACTGCAATGAAAAGAGACAACTTACTTTTTTGAATAATCAAAATGTTGGGCTAAGTCAACCCTAAAAAATATTATTAATTGAGCCCAAAACCAATACTAATTGAGCTGACTGAAATATTTGAATTAGATTTGAAAGTTGTTTTGCTCCTTACATTGAATCCGTTGCTCTAGCAGCTGCATATGCTCATCACTCCAATAGTGTGTTGTTTTGACTGTAACATGGGGAGCTTCTTGTTGCCATTTAACTACAGGATTGGTTTGTCTATTCATCAACCCAGTTCTATCCCCTATAGGCTTTCTCTATAGGGGATAGAACTGGGGTTTTTCACCAAGAATTTTCAGGAAATTAATGCAACTGGTGGTAAAAAGGCATATGGACTTTCACACTTCAACAAAAAATATAGAAATTCCCACTGCAATTAAAAAAAAAATTTAACACAGAGGGAATAGGGTCAAAATAAAAAAATGTACATTAATCAAGTTCATACTACTTCCTAACTATGCCCTTGTCGGGCTCTCAATGCATCTATCTTGTGGTCACAAATTTCCTATCAGGCATATGATACAGACATCATGTGACTTTTCAGTAGAGGGTCTTGGGATACGTGCAGACACTTACAAGGAGACATCCAGGCGTTAAAACACCATTCCCTAGTGTTGGCTGGTTAGTAGATGTGCAAAATGTTTTTTTTAAACACACACCAACAATAAAACAGCAAACCAAGATTAATATCACTTGAATTCATATGAGTTAAGAAAAAATAAAGAAAATGTGCTAAAAAAACATTTAGCTTTTAATTTAATATTCTGTGAAGGATTGGAAAAACACATCTCACCTGTCCAAAACTCAATGTTTTAAACCATGCCAAATACAAAATGAAATCAATGATTCTAAATCATTAATGTGAGGATAACTTTTAACAAAAATAATATCTTAATTGGAAATAGATTTCCAAGCATCATAAAGCAGGCTCTAATTGTAAAAATTGTGATTCACAAACACTAGTGTATAGCTTTGTTAACTTTGTTGTTCTACTGTAGGTTTCCTTAAGAAGTGACCAAAGTCTTAGATTTCAGCAAAATAGCGTTTAGCAGAAAACATTCACCTCTAGCCACTGTCATCTCTGGCTTGTTTAGTAAGTTGGTCTACATCAGGATTTGTGTGAAGCTGCTTTGTGACAATGCCCATTCCTAAAAGTACTATACTAATAAAAGTCAAGTGACATGGAATACTCTAACCATGGGGTGATTGTACATTTGGTAATAACTATGAAATTATACTTATCTCACAAGTATTTTAACTTTGGTAGATCCTTAAAGGCTTCAGGATCAATGATTGTCAGACTTCTGGTGTTTCTTATTTCACTGTGAGGGAACAAGCAAAAACAATGTATAATTTTCATTGGGATGTTGGGGATTTTAACCCATGCAAAAGCAATAAACATATTTACATTTTTATAGCATTAGAAAAGCTTTGATTACGACATAAATTTGCAAATCACTCTTTAAAGCCTCCTCCAGTACGTTCGAAATGATCTGCTCCTGGATTTTGATGCTTATAATGGTGAATGATCAGCTGTTGACTTTCTCTTTTGCTGTCATTGTCATGCACACTCAATCTGCGCCCGGCACTAGGACCCGGAAGTAAGGCGGGCGCCAAACCAGGAAGTATAAAAGAGGTAAACAAACGTTGGCTTACCGCTCAGTCATTGAGTTCGGCCCATGTCGGTTCAGGTTGACGTTCATCAAACTGTGAGTACTCACTATCCTTTGGTTGTTGCTTCCTATCGTTGTGTGTGTATTTTAGGACGCGGGTTAAATTTGTGTTTTTCCCTTGCTCCGTTTTCGGGAGAGTCCTTAGAATAAATCGCGTGGTTATCCTGCCTGCTCGCTGTTACTCCGTGTTTGGGTTTACCATCCACGCTACATTGGGCTAACCGCTAAGCTACGTCTTCTGGTCACCGAGGTTAGTTCATGACAGAATGACTGAGCCGCTGACGGTGAACCCAGCGGATCACGTGCGCCTCTGCGGCGTGGTGGATCGGCATACCGTGCTGGTAAATAGACTAACCGAGGAGATCGCTACTCTTCGCCGGAGCGTCCAAGACATCGCGGCCTTGCGCCGCGAGGTTGCGGATCTCAGGCGGGAGAACGCGGATCTTCGGGCGGCTGTTGCTAGCGTAGCCTCCTGTCGTGGCGGCCGCGGCACCGCATCCCCCTTCCCCCCCCTCTTCTGACATCTTTATATCATTACCAGAGAAATGGAATGGCACGGACGGGAGGTGCAGTGTGTTTTTGACGGCGCTCGACCTGGTGTTTGAGTTCAATCCCATCAAGTACTCCACCGATCGGATACGCATTGCTCTCCTCGTTTCGTTGCTCACAGGGCAGGCAGCTGAGTGGGCCACGGCAGTTCTCCAAGCAGACACAGACACCGCCCACTCATACAATGAGTTTACACATCAACTCCGGCTCACTTTTGAACACCCTGCGGGCGAGGTGGAGACCAACACCAAACTTTACCACCTGCGGCAGGGAGGGTCGTCTGTAAGTCGCTACACCGCCGAGTTCCGCACTCTTGCCGTTCAGACCACCTGGGGCGACGCAGCGCTCCGGACCTCCTACTATGAGGGACTGACTTCGGAGATTAAGGACGAACTAGCCGGGCGAGAGCTTCCTGCCACGCTGGAGGGAGTGATCCAACTCGCCCTTCGGATCGACCAACGCCTCCTCTCTCGTCCGAAGCCGGCCCCTAGGAACCTGCCGCCAACACCCACTTTCGCCCCCACCACTTCACGCCCACCGAAGTCAGCGACCTACACTACACAGGGACATGTTGGTTCTCCACCCACTGCCGTGGTTTACACCGGAGCCGGGGAACCCATGCAATTAGGGCGCGCATCCCTGACCGCAGAAGAACGAGAACGACGCTTTAAAAAAGGTCTTTGTGCTTATTGTGGGTCGGCAGAGCACCACAGAGCCATCTGCCCACGTCGCCAGGGAAACGCCCAGGCCCGGTGAGCGTTGGGAGCAGCTCACCGGGCCATCTCCACCTCTCTGCTACCACACCTAGCGTCTCTCATCTCACGGTCCAGGTACACCTCCAGATTGGCCACAAACGGGTCAGAAGTACCGCATTCATCGACTCCGGGGCTGCAGGTAACTTCATTGACTCATCTTATGCCAAAAGTCTGGAGGTGGAATTTGAAGCGTTATCCCAGCCTGTAAAAATTACATCAGTCGATGGTCGGCCTCTCTCCTCCAGCCCCATTACCACCCAGACTCAACCCATCACCCTCATCATTGGTCAGCATCACGAATCAATCCAGTTTCACCTCACCTCCGTCTCATCACCACCTATCATACTTGGACACCCGTGGCTTCTCCAGCACGATCCGCTTATTTCCTGGAACCAAAACAGGATCTTACAGTGGGGCCCGACCTGTTCAGAACTCTGCCTACGGGCTTCGGCTGGGACGTGCTCTAGGGAGTCCGAGGCCCCCGACGTCGACACCAATGCCATTCCCGCCGCCTATCAGGACCTGGCTGAAGCATTTTGTAAGCGACGGGCGACTCACCTACCGCCTCACCGCCCCTACGACCTGGCGATTGACCTTCAGCCGGGTTCCACTCCTCCCCGCGGCCATCTCTACTCCCTCTCCACCTCCGAGACTCAGGCGATGGAGGAATATGTATCTTCGGCCCTACGTAACGGCACCATCCGACCATCCTCATCACCTGCCGCCGCGGGGTTCTTCTTCGTGAAGAAAAAAGGCGGTGACCTACGCCCATGTGTCGACTATCGGGGGCTCAACAACATAACCATTAAGAACCGACATCCGTTGCCGCTTACCAACTCTGCCCTGGACGCCCTCTCTGGTGCCACCATTTTCACTAAGTTGGACCTCCGGAGTGCCTACAACTTGGTGCGTATCAGAGAGGGCGATGAGTGGAAGACGGCCTTCATCACCCCCACAGGACACTACGAAAGCCTGGTAATACCTTTTGGACTTTGCAACGCACCAGCAGCTTTCCAACAGTTCATTAATGATGTCTTCAGAGATATGCTCGGCAGATGGGTATTCGTCTATCTAGACGACATACTCATCTACTCACACAGCCTCACCGAACACATTCAACACGTCAGAGCGGTATTAAAGAGATTAGTCGCCCACCAACTGTACTGTAAGTTGGAAAAGTGTGCTTTCCACGAGCACTCCACCACGTTCCTGGGTTTTGTTATCTCGCCCCAGGGTGTGGCCATGGACCCGCAGAAGCTAGAGGCTGTGCGTCATTGGCCCCTACCCAAGACCCTCAAGCAGCTTCAACGGTTTCTCGGGTTTGCGAACTTCTACCGTCGCTTTATCCGGGGCTACAGTACAGTTGCGGCCCCCTTAACCGCTCTGACCCGACTCTCGCCCCATCACTTCCAGCTCAACCCTACGGCCATATCCGCTTTCCATGAACTCTGCCACCGATTTACCACCGCCCCCATTCTCCTTCATCCGGATGCAGATCAACCGTTCGTTCGGACCGCCGGGGCGGTCCTCTCACAACGAGGTCCAGATCAGAAGCTGCACCCCTGCAGTTTCTTTTCCAAAAAATTTTATTCCACTCAGCAGCGATACGGGGTAGGGGACCGCGAGCTGCTGGCCATAAAGTGGGCATTGGAAGAATGGCGACACTGGCTCCAGGGCGCCAGAGAACCATTCCTCATCTGGACCGATCATCAGAACCTCATCACCATCCGCAACATTAAGCAGCTGAACCCTCGACAGGCGCGGTGGGCATTGTTCTTCGAGCAATATAATTTCCATCTGTCCTACCGCCCGGGGTCCAAGAACATCAAAGCTGACGCCCTCTCGCGACAACATGAAGAGGACAGCCCCCGGGCGGACCCCTCGCCTGTCCTGCCATCATCAAAGATCATCGCCCCACTCCGTTGGGAACTGGAGACCAGGGTTCGCCAGGCACAGACTGCGGAGGACGAACCGGCAGGTGTGCCGCCTGGACGACTCTATGTTCCAGAGACCCTTCGAACGGAGGTCATCCAGTGGGGTCACTCAACTCCCATCTCCGGACATCCAGGCACCCAACGCACCCTCCAGTTCATCCGCCGTGCCTTCTGGTGGCCTTCCATGGCCAAGGACGTCAATGAGTTCGTTCAGGCGTGCCCAGTGTGCGCCCGGGCCAAGGACACAAACCAACCAACACCCGGGGAACTCCACCCGCTCCCAGTTCCCCGAAGACCCTGGACGCACATTGCCGTTGATTTCATCACGGGCCTGCCGGTTTCAGAAGATAAGGACACCATTCTAACCATTGTGGATCGTTTCTCCAAAGCTGTGCACCTGGTGGCCCTTTCCGGACTCCCGTCAGCTAAACAGACAGCCGAGCTGATATTAGAGCACGTAGTCCGACTGCATGGGTTCCCCAAGGACATCGTCTCGGACAGGGGGCCCAGTTCACTGCCCGGTTCTGGAAAGCCTTCTGCCGTCTGATCAACTCCACTTGTAGTCTCTCATCTGGTTACCACCCTCAGACCAATGGTCAGACGGAGCGGACCAACCAACAACTGGAGCGCTACTTGAGGTGTTTCGTGGCAGATCGTCAGCGCTCCTGGGCCCGCCACCTCACTTGGGCGGAGCTTTCCCACAACCTTCACGTCTCCACTGCCACCAAGCTAAGCCCATTTGAGGTGTGCCATGGTTTCCAACCTCCGATGTTCGAACACCAAGAACCGGAGGTTGATGTACCCTCGGCCCAACAGTTGGTCCGCAGGTGTCGACGGATATGGCGCCTCGCCAACGCAGCCATCCAACGAGCTAACACCCGCTACGCCATCCAACATCGCCGTCGACACCCACCGGGACGATTGTACCACGTAGGTGACAAAGTCTGGCTGTCTACAAGAAACCTGCACCTCCGCACAGAATCCAGAAAACTCTCCCCCAGATTCGTCGGACCATATCGCATCACTCATTGCATCAACCCTGTCACCTACCGGCTCCAGCTGCCTGCGGCACTCCGGATCCATCCAGTATTCCATATCTCTCAACTCAAACCATTCATCACATCACCCATGATTCCACCCACCCCCCAGCTCCTCCTCCCCGGACCATCAACAGCGGTCTCGCCTACACCGTACGCCGAATCCTCGACTCGCGCCCTCGGGGCAGAGGTACGCAGTACCTTGTTGACTGGGAGGGCTACGGCCCCGAGGAGCGGTCTTGGATCCCGGCCCGGTTCATTCTCGACCCCGAACTGATTCGAGACTACCGTCGCCGGGTATCCTCCACCCCAGGACCGTCAGGAGCCAGTCCTGGACAGGGGGGTACTGTCATGCACACTCAATCTGCGCCCGGCACTAGGACCCGGAAGTAAGGCGGGCGCCAAACCAGGAAGTATAAAAGAGGTAAACAAACGTTGGCTTACCGCTCAGTCATTGAGTTCGGCCCATGTCGGTTCAGGTTGACGTTCATCAAACCGTGAGTACTCACTATCCTTTGGTTGTTGCTTCCTATCGTTGTGTGTGTATTTTAGGACGCGGGTTAAATTTGTGTTTTTCCCTTGCTCCGTTTTCGGGAGAGTCCTTAGAATAAATCGCGTGGTTATCCTGCCTGCTCGCTGTTACTCCGCGTTTGGGTTTACCATCCACGCTACATTGGGCTAACCGCTAAGCTACGTCTTCTGGTCACCGAGGTTAGTTCATGACAGTCATCTACAGTATATATCTATATAATCACCAAAGGTCTGCTGTTGTCATGCAGGCTTAAGACAAGCTGATTTCATCTGTTGGGGCTCACTTGCTGGAGGGACTGCTTGCACCTCATGGATGTTATGAGCTCATTTAATGTATTTGTTTACCACTGATGTACATAAGATATACAGTATAGGGGGGAAAAGGATCACCTGCCTTCAAAGAAGAAACTGCCTTCAACACCTGGTTTATGGTAGACTTTTCACACCCAATTTGGGGTAAGAGCTTCAGTGTTCTTCTACTAAGGCACAAAGAACATTATGGTAATTCAAAAGGATGGATAGGCTTGGTTAGACAGATGGGGTCTGTCACAACTCAGACCAGGAGATCTTCCAATCTATTGACTGTTCCAATATTGTGCTTGCACATTAATGATGATTCACCACGACAGGGCCTCCATGCAGGACATCAGCCAGCTCTTGTCTCAACTTGGTCTAGTTCATGCCTGTTCTTGCGCTGGGTTCTGTTGCAGAGGGTTGTCGTAAGTCTACCTAGCCATGCTCAGCAGAATGCCACTGTCCCCACCAGAGCTCTTTGCTGTAGCCATGACTTAGCCTGGTCCACAGCACCATGCACTTTCCATTTGCTCTGAGTTTGTATTCCTATACCAGACTTCTTTATCAAACGGTCTTTTGGTTCCCAGGAATGCAGGACCTTTTTTTTTTGCATGGTTAACCATAATCTCATCACTCAGTCTTCTCTTGTTCAGCTTCAGTTTGTTTTTGTTACTGTACCAGGTGATGCTGCTCAGACTTCAGCAAACCTGATTAGAAATCCTTCTCTTTACACCCTATACAGCTGATATGGAATTGTAGACTGGTAGTCTACAAAAGAAACTAAAGAAAGATGCTGTGTTTGAAAATGTAATTTGCCTTGAATTTTCCAGAAGCAGCCATCGGTGACTCCAACAGACCTTAATGGTAGCAGTCTCCACATGCATTTTTAAGTTGCACTGTTCGTTCCCCATACCCTTATTGTGTTGTATATATATATTGTAATTCTCAGATTATTGTAATAACATTGGTTCACCAGGTGGCTTAATATAATACCACATTTACACACATTTATTATGTAATCAACATTTGGAAAAACATTAGACAGGCAAAAAATTACAAAGACCAGGTCTAAGTAATGAAATATTTAAGAAATTCCTTATAAAAAAGAAATTATAAAATATGGGTTATACTGTAGAAAATTAAACAGCCATAATTTAAAACTCATTATCATTAAAACCACCCAGGATTTGGGCTCCTCTTGTCTCAATGAATGCCCCCAGGGCATGACTAACAAACACCACAGCACACCCCCCTTGTGTACTTGTGACTTTGGGCTGTGGTGCACTGAGTGTTCTGTTGCCTTTCTGTTATGGCCATCATTAACTTTCTTGGGGAACTTTATTGGACTTCAGTCAGATCAGACGAGCTGGCATGGGTAAGCTTTGGGTGCCCATTATCCTGTCACCTGTCTACTTTGACTACATCAGAAACTTTTTTTAAAAAGCCGTCTTAAACTTACATATGTGTAATCTTCTTTAGGGTGTAAAATGAATGCTTCTCTAAACGTCTTAATGTGACATCAACTGAGAGATAACTGAAACAACAAAAAGAATCAATGGTCAAACTTTTAATTCAAGAAATTCTCATGAAATTCTACTTTTAATAATATTCACAATTCTACTATTATCGTTGTTGTAACCTAGATTATATGGTCAAAAGTATATGGACATGCATCTACTTATTGTTATACAGGACTATTAACATTACAATTAGTGTAATTGATCCCAAAGACAAATTTCTAACAGGTTTATAAAATCATGCAAGTAGTATTTCAGTTCTCCAAAGGGTGTTGAGCTTCAGAGGTGTCAAGTAACAAAGTACAAATACTTCGTTACCTTTTACCTTTTACCTATTAGGATAAGGTGGTCTGGGTTTTCCAGGGTTAAGTAAACATTTTGTGTATCTATACTTTACTGGAGTAATTATTTTTCAGCCGACTTTTTACTTCAACTCCTTACATTTTTAAGCAATTATCTGTACTTTCTACTCCTTACATTTTAAAAATAGCCTCGTTACTCTATTTTTATGATCAGAACGCGCAACCAAACCCCCCCCCCCCCCCCGATCGCATGATAAAAACGCGCACAAGTACCTTTTGCGGGCTTGTGGAAAAGGTAAGCAGGAATTAATTCCCATCTTTCTAAATAGAAATGAAATACTTAACATAAATGTCACCTGCTGTTTAACGATGTTTAGTCACGTTAGTTTGGTTTAAGCTATTTCTTGTATTTTTAATAACACTTAAAATACAGACGGTTATACAATATGCGCGTGTGTGACAGGTTGAAATGTGTTTATATTTTGTTAAAAATTATAGAGGCACTGTAAATCCAGATTACATTATAAGTGTCAGAATCTGTCATACCATTAATTTTTCATTGTTTAGATTTTTATCAAGACTGTGATAAGTTTTATCAGAGATCTACAAACTTGTCTCAATCGGTTAGCCTGGGATCGATTGCTTTGGTCTTCTCTCACATACCTTGGGGAAATTCCACTATTTTCCTCATTGCAGTAAACCTACTGTTGAGGAAACAGTATCACTATCTAGTATAAATATCACTCTTGTGATTATTTCTACCCATTTCTAGGTATGTTGCCAGTAGTTGACACCACTAAATGAATGTAATTGCTTGCTAACAAGTTTGGAGTGTTCAAAGTATTTTGAAGTAAATATTAGCTACACTGTGTTTAGTAATGGTGTGTGTGTGTGTGTGTGTGGAAGTGGAGTGCCTGCATGACAACGTTTATATTTACAACTACATTAATACAGTGGTGTGAAAAACTATTTGCCCCCTTCCTGATTTCTTATTCTTTTGCATGTTTGTCACACTTAAATGTTTCTGCTCATCAAAAACTGTTAACTATTAGTCAAAGATAACATAATTGAACACAAAATGCAGGTTTTAAATGAAGGTTTACGTTATTAAGGGAGAAAAAAAACTCCAAATCTACATGGCCCTGTGTGAAAAAGTGATTGCCCCCCTTGTTAAAAAATAACTTAACTGTGGTTTATCACACCTGATTTCAATTTCTGTAGTCACCCCCAGGTCTGATTACTGCCACACCTGTTTCAATCAAGAAATCACTTAAATAGGAGCTACCTGACACAGAGAAGTAGACCAAAAGCACCTCAAAAGCTAGACATCATGCCAAGATCCAAATAAATTCAGGAACAAATGAGAACAAAAGTAATTGAGATCTATCAGTCTGGTAAAGGTTATAAAGCCATTTCTAAAGCTTTGGGACTCCAGCGAACCACAGTGAGAGCCATTATCCACAAATGGCAAAAACATGGAACAGTGGTGAACCTTCCCAGGAGCGGCCGGCCGACCAAAATTACCCCAAGAGCGCAGAGACGACTCATCCGAGAGGCCACAAAAGACCCCAAGACAACCACTAAAGAACTGCAGGCCTCACTTGCCTCAATTAAGGTCAGTGTTCACGACTCCACCATAAGAAAGAGACTGGGCAAAAACGGCCTGCATGGCAGATTTCCAAGGCGCAAACCACTTTTAAGCAAAAAGAACATTAAGGCTCGTCTCAATTTTGCTAAAAAAACATCTCAATGATTGCCAAGACTTTTGGGAAAATACCTTGTGGACCGACGAGACAAAAGTTTAACTTTTTGGAAGGTGCGTGTCCCGTTACATCTGGCGTAAAAGTAACACAGCATTTCAGAAAAAGAACATCATACCAACAGTAAAATATGGTGGTGGTAGTGTGATGGTCTAGGGTTGTTTTGCTGCTTCAGGACCTGGAAGGCTTGCTGTGATAGATGGAACCATGAATTCTACTGTCTACCAAAAAATCCTGAAGGAGAATGTCCGGCCATCTGTTCGTCAACTCAAGCTGAAGCGATCTTGGGTGCTGCAGCAGGACAATGACCCAAAACACACCAGCAAATCCACCTCTGAATGGCTGAAGAAAAACTAAATGAAGACTTTGGAGTGGCCTAGTCAAAGTCCTGACCTGAATCCTATTGAGATGTTGCAGCATGACTTTAAAAAGGCGGTTCATGCTAGAAAACCCTCAAATAAAGCTGAATTACAACAATTCTGCAAAGATGAGTGGGCCAAAATTCCTCCAGAGCGCTGTAAAAGACTCGTTGCAAGTTATCGCAAACGCTTGATTGCAGTTATTGCTGCTAAGGGTGGACCAACCAGTTATTAGGTTCAGGGGGCAATTACTTTTTCACACAGGGCCATGTAGGTTTGGATTTTTTTTCTCCCTAAATAATAAAACCCCTTATTTAAAAACTGCATTTTGTGTTTACTTGTGTTATCTTTGACTAATAGTTAAATGTGTTTGATGATCAGAAACATTTTGTGTGACAAACATGCAAAAGAATAAGAAATCAGGAGGGGGGCAAATAGTTTTTCACACCACGGTATGTTTTTACTATTCTGTATGCAGTATAGGCGGCGCGGTGGTGTAGTGGTTAGCACTGTCGCCTTGCACCTCCAGGGTCTGGGTTCGATTCCCCGGCCAGGCTCGATTCCCGTCTCTGTGTGCATGGAGTTTGCATGTTCTCCCCGTGCTTGGTGGGTTTCCTCCGGGTACTCCGGTTTCCTCCCACAGTCCAAAGATATGCAGGTTAGGCTAATTGGCGTTCCCAAATTGCCTTTAGTGTGTGAGTGTGTGTATGTGTGTGCCCTGCGATGGATTGGCACGCTGTCCAGGGTGTACCCTGCCGAGTCTCCTGGGATAGGCTCCAGGTCCCCCGAGACCCTGAACACAGGATTAAGCGGTATAGAAAATGAATGAATGTATGCAGTATGTTTTGTGCACTTTAGTATAGTTTTTCTAAGAGCAGCAACTTACATATAGTTATAGTAAAATTTACTCTATGGTTTACTGAGAAAGCTGAAGAAAATGTGAATTGTGCTTATTAACGATAACTAAAATGTCTCAGGGAAATATAGTATGTATGTGAGTATGTATTCTCCTACAACAATTGCAACCCTGTTAATTGCATTTTTGTGGATTGTTACATTTTTGAATATTCATTGCAGTAAACCTACTGTTGAGGAAACATCACATATCACTCTTGTGATTATTTCTCCCCATTTCTAGGGGCGTAACACGTGCTTAATCTGCGGTTCGGTTCTGGTTTCCGTCTGTTCTCATGACTTGTGAGGCGATAGGAACAAAGTATAAATATTTTTTATTTGCTAAATTAAGTATCATGAATTTTAATTGAATATCTATCTGTATTCTTTATAGCAGTTTGTGACTGAAAAGTGTCCTGTCTGTATCTGACTTGAGGTTCCTGACCAACCGTATCTAATACCAACCATATCTAATTAGTTCATATTTAAAAGCCATAACGGACAGTTATAAAGTACAAGACTTTTCTGTTGGTGTTTTTTTCTTCTATGATTAATACTTATTTGTGGTGTTTTTATATTTTGTACCTCATTTGTAAGTTGCTGCTGGTGTAAAACAGGGTTTTTATTAAATATAGTCTCCGTTTTATCCCGTTTGTCCTATGCTTCCTTCCTTCTGTAAGGGACTGACCCTAGAGGGCACTGTGGCCACGTTTGTTTTCTGTTTGTAGTTCTGTTGGAAGACCCAGTTTCCCAGAAGGCACCTCGGTCAGGCGAGGAAGAAGCTCACCTGCGCCGAGGCTGCCAATTAGGAACCTTATAAAAAGCTGTTAGTTCTGGGAAACTGGGTCGAGCATTAATCCTGTCTAGGGCCTTTGTTTTGTTTATATTCTGATTTATGTTGAGCTGGCTCCGAAGGCTTGTTTGTTTATGTTAAATGTACTTAAGTGTCTCTTTAGTTTTATCTGTGGTTATGTGAGTATGAAGGAGTGTGATTAGTGTCCTATGGTTTCTAGTTACTATTGTTTGTTTCTTCCCCATGTATATAGGGTCTTTATGTCGTGAGGTTCTCCCATGTCTCTAGTGTCTGTCTTTGTCTTTAGCAGCTCTCCATGCCTTTACATCTAAGCTCTAAGCCTGTGTATGCCCTAAGAGCATAGGTGTGTGTGATACACACATAGCAGGTGTGCATAGGGGTACGTG
Source organism: Channallabes apus (assembly GCA_030522415.1). Classification (NCBI taxonomy): domain Eukaryota; kingdom Metazoa; phylum Chordata; class Actinopteri; order Siluriformes; family Clariidae; genus Channallabes; species Channallabes apus. The sequence continues at coordinate 43,001,106 of CM060107.1, read as the reverse complement.
TGGTGTGCATAGGGGTACGTGTGGTGTGCATAGGGGTACGTGTGGTGTGCATAGGGGTACGTGTGGTGTGCATAGGGGTGCGTGTGGTGTGCATAGGGGTGCGTGTGGTGTGCATAGGGGTGCGTGTACCGCTCATAAGAGCGTATGACTGTATGTGTGTGTGTATCGCTCCTAGGTGCCGGTGAGGTTATGTTGCATCTTAAAGAGCTTGGGTTAAGGATTTATGGTATGGGAGTCTGTATGTCTTCAAGTCTGTGTCTCTACACAGAATGTTTAAGTGTCTAGGTATTAGAGCCTATGTCTTAAAGCCGGTGTCTCAACATAGAGCTTCAGTTGTATGTGTTATGTTTAAAGAATCTCTGTGTGTTATGTTTGAAGAGCCCCTGCATATGTTAGGTTTCCCATGCCCCTGTGTAAGGTATTAGAACCTGTTCGTTTGAAAGCTTGTTACAACATAGAGCTTACGTTGTGTGTTAGGTTGAAGAACCCCGTGTGTGTTTGAAGAACCCCTGTAAGTGTTGTGTCCCATGCCCCTGTATGCGTGTTGCTGAAAGAGCCAGTGTTTTGTTTTTGATTTTGAGTATGGTTTTGTTTCTTGTAAATAAAAGACTGTTATAAAACTCCCTGCGTTTATGCCTGCCATCATTAAGCCCACGGCAATAACATCAGCCCGTCATACACCTCGTGTCACCTTCACAGAATTCTGCACTCAAAAAAATTTACTCTCTGAATGAACTTTAATTAAATCATGGAAATAATTTCCATGTGATTCAATTGCTTTCTTTCAGCATTAACCAATTCTGTTGCGCCAACTAAATTTACTTGAGTTGGTTCAATTTAATTTACTACAAAAAAATTCTGAACTCCATTCTTTTATGTTGGATTAACCTTAAAATATGCTGGCTTAACAATATTAAATTATGTTGGATGCAGCTGTAGTAAATAAGTTAAATTAACCTAATACATTTAAATTGACTGAACCTACAGTAAGAACATGAAGTTGGGCCAACAAAATTGCTAAATGCTGGAAGAAAGCCATTAAGTCACATGGAAATTATTTCCATGATTTAATTAATTTCATTCAAAGTTATTTTTTTGAGTGTACCTTCTCTGAGAGGATGTGCTTTTGTTATCTCTAGGTTGGTCTACTTTAATGCCTTATTGTCTGGATGCTCTACAGTACTACAGCATAAACAGCAAGTAGAGTACTTGGTAGAGTACTCTTGATACTTGGCCACATCATGCCACTCCTATCTTATCCACACTGCACTGGCTCTCAGTAAAAATTTGCGTTGATTTTAAAATACCACTATTGACATATAACACACTAAATGTAACTTGTGCTTTGTTGGTGGCCATTAATAAACACACAACTCTCTTGTTTTAATACTATGTGTTGCTTCCCAACTGTGACTGTGCTGTCTGAAACCATCTGATTTCAAACAACTGCCACATTTCACCTAGAGAATGCAAATCATGCAATTACATACTACTGTATATTTGCTGCACGTAGTGGAGTAAAAGTCTTTATCTTCTAATAAAAATTTGTAAAGTACAAATCCATGAAATATGCACAGTATTTACATACAGTAATAAAGTAAACGTACTTAGTTACCGTCCACCTCTTGTTAAGTTTATCATATAAGCTAAATTTAACTTTAGCAAAGCTTTTAACAGTTCTCAAGTTTACTTACAAATCATTGTACTGTAATCTACTGTAAAAACTGAAGATAATCAAAAATTTGGGCTGACATGTATGGTTAATCATGTAACAAATCAAGCAGATTGATGTAGATGTATTTATACTGTACTTGACATTGTATCAATCATATGACCGGATCACTTCACCCACATTAATGAGATGTTCACCATGTTGACAAATGCATCTTGAGGAACAGAGCTCAGTCTTGTATCATAGAGATGTCTGTAAGGAAAAAATAAATGAATGAACATTTTAAAAACAAGTTTAATTTAACCTTGGTTAAGACTTACGACAAAACTGTTTAAATAATCTAATCTAATAATCTTGTCTATTTATCCACATCCAGCAATTTCCACCAATACCAAGGGGTTTAAGACACTCCAAATTGGAACGTTTTAAGTAATTCCATGTTTTATCTTGGGAATTGATCAGTACTGTAATAATTGTGGTAGCTGGTCATTAGAGTTTTTCAGGGTTTTATTAGAATTATGGTTTACAAAAAACAGTTATTTGAACGTATCCTTTACTGACATATGTAAATCAATCTGACGCATTATGTGTTACAGCTGATTGAGTAGATTCAGTTATTCACAAACAGATGTAATCGGACACCACAATTTTTAAAGATGTGAAATCCAAACAATAGCTTGTAAAAAAAAAAAATAAGAGAATTTCATGACAACAACAATATTAGAATCTTTATTAAACATGAGATATTGCTTGTTTATAGGTGGAGAAAACGTTAGCCAATCTGAGCTACAATACACAAATTTTACTGGGTCCCTTTTCCTGGCTGGTTTTCATCAGGTACATCACTTCAGTATATACTATAACAGACATTAATGGGCTATTATTTTAACTCACAAATGAGATGTCACTATACCTTATATAAGTTATACAGCTCATGATATGTTAATAAACAAGACAAACAGTCAGGTCCATTAATTTTGGAACAGTTATGATGTTGGGGGTTTTATTTTGCACTTGGCCACTGGACACCACAACATATAAGTCAAGACTTTCAAGTTTAATTAAAGTGTTTTGACAAAAACATGGCCAAAAGGAATTACAGTATAGCCATTCTCATACACACAACTCCATTTTGGGGGAAGGACTAATAAATAATGAAAATCCTTTGCAGTCAAGTGTGCCTGAAGTATACGTAGAAACGAGAAATGCTGAGTTTCCTCCCCTGAGGTGTTTTCCCAGGCATTTACCTCACCTGTCTTTAGCTGCTGTTTGTCTGTGAGTTCGTTTTTCCTTTCAATCTGGCCTGGGTTAAAGTAGGTCACTGACTTGACAAGTGAAGAATCTTTTTTTTTTGCCTTGGGTAGCTTTCACTGTTTTGGGTGATCTGCATTATGAAGCTGTGTCCTATCAGTTTTGGAGAAGTTGGCTGAATCCAAGCAGATTATAGCCCTTTGCATTTCAGAATGTCAAGAAGAACCACCTTTTGCTGCAATTACAGCTGCCAGTCTTTGAGGGTATGTCTCTACCAGCTTTGCACATTTAGAGACTGAAATCCTTGCCCATTCTTCTTTGCAAAATGGCTCCGGCTCAGTCAGATTAGATGGACAGCGTTTGTGAACAGCTGTTTTCAGATCTTGCCACAGATTCTCGATTGGATTTAGATCTGGACTTTGACTGGGCCATTCTAACACATGGATATGTTTTGTTTTAAACCATTCCATTGTTGCTGTGGCTTTATGTTTAGGGTCGTTGTCCTGCTGGAAGGTGAACCTCCGCCCCAGTCTCAAGTCTTTTGCAGACTCCAAGAGGTTTTCATCCAAGATTGCCCTGTATTTGGCTCCATCGATCTTCCCATCAACTCTTGATGCTGCCACCACCATATTTGACAGTAGGGATGGTGTGTTCAGAGTCATGTGCCGTGTTAGTTTTCCGCCACACATAGCGTTTTGCATTTTGGCCAAAAAGTTCCATTTTGATCTCATCTGACCAGAGCACCTTCTTCCACATGTTTGCTGTGTCCTCCACATGGCTTGTGGCAAATTGCAAACGGGACTTCTTAAGGTTTTCTTCTTGCCACTCTTCCATAAAGGCCAACTTTGTGCAGTGCACGACTAATAGTTGTCCTATGTACAGATTCCCTCACCTGAGCTGTAGATCTCTGCAGCTCGTCCAAAGTCACCATGGGTGCATTTCTGATCATCGCTCTCCTTGTTCAGCCTGTGAGTTTAGGTGGACGGCCTTGTCTTGGTAGGTTTACAGTTGTGCCATACTCCTTCCATTTCTGAATGATCGCTTGAACAGTGTTCCGTGTCCAACGCTTTGGAAATCTTTTTGTAGCCTAAGCCTGTTTTACATTTCTCAATAACTTGATCCCTGACCTGTCTGGTGTGTTCTTTGGACTTCATGGTGTTGTTGCTCCCAATATTCTCTTAGACAACCTCTGAGGCCGTCACAGAGCAGCTGTATTTGTACTGACATTAGATTACACACAGGTGCACTCTATTTAGTCATTAGTACTCATCAGGCAATGTCTGCATTGGGCAATGGGCAACTGACTGCACTCAGACCAAAGGGGGCTGAATAATTACGCACACCCCACTTTGCAGTTATTTATTTGTAAAAAAATGTTTGGAAACATGTATGATTTTTGTTCTCACGAGTACACCACTTGTATTGGTCTTTCACGTGGAATTCCAATGAAATTGATTCATGTTTGTGGCTGTAATGTGACAAAAAGCCGCTTGCAAGCTATACTGTGTGTGTGTATATATATATATATATATATATATATATATATATATATATACACTGCCGTTCAAAAGTTTGCGGTCACTTTCTAACTGCATGATCGTCCCTGATTTTTATTTCTTTCTACATTTTATTCTTTCTAATCCGCATGCGGAATGCAGATTAATCTCCTTTGAACAGTTAATTGTGAGATGTGACTGCTACTTATGCTCTGTAACGACTTCATAACGCCTCATATATATATATATATATATATATATATATATATATATATATATATATATATATATATATATATATATAATATACAGTCGGTACGAAAAGATTTCAGATCCCCTTAAATTATTCACTCTTTGTTATATTGAAGCCATTTGCTAATATCATTTAAGTTAAGTCCCCATTAATAAACACCAGCACCCCATATTGACAGAAAAACACAGAATTTTTGACATTTTTACAGATTTATTAAAAATGAAAAACTGAAATATCACATGGTCCTAAGTTTTCAGACCCTTTGCTGTGACACTGTCCATTTCTTCTGATCATCCTTGAGATGGTTCTACACCTTCATTTGAGTCCAGCTGTGTTTGATTATACTGATTGGACTTGTATAGACAGGTGTGTGGCTTTCCTAATCAAGACCTTACAGCTCACAATGCATGTCAGAGCAAATGAGAATCATGAGGTCAAAGGAACTGCATGAAGAGCTCAGAGACAGAATTGTGGCAAGGCACAGATCTGACCAAGGTTACAAAATATTTCTGCTGCACTTAGTGCTCCTAAGAGCACAGTGGCCTCCATAATCCTTAAATGGAAGATGTTTGGGACGACCAGAACCCTTCCTAAGCTGAGCTATCCGGGGAGAAGAGCCTTGGTGAGAGAGATAAAGAAAAACCTAAAGATCACTGTAGCTGAGCTCCAGAGATGCAGTTGGGAGATGGGAGAAAGTTGTAGGAAGTCAACTATCACTGCAGCCCTCCAGCAGTCAGGGCTTTATGGTAGAGTGGCCTGACAAGCGCCTCTCCTTAGTGCAAGGCACATGAAAACCTGCATGGAGTTTAAAAAAAAAACAATAATATTGTCTGGTCTAATGCCCAATACAGTCCCAACAGTGAAGCATGATGGTGGCAGCATCATGCTGTGGGAGGAAAGATGAATGCAGCCAAGTACAGCGATATCCTGGACGAAAAACTCCAGCGTGCTCAAGACTTCAGACTGGGCCAAAGGTTTACCTTCCAACAAGACAATGACCTTAAGCACACAGCTAAAATAATGAAGGAGTGGCTTCACAACAACTCTGTTACTGTTCTTGAATACCCCACCAGAGTCGACTTAAACCCAATTAAGGATCTCTGGAGAGACCTAAAAATGTCCACCAACGTTTACCATCCAACCTGACAGAACGGGAGAGGGTATGAAAAACTTGTTGCATCTTTCCCAAAAGGACTCATGACTGTATTAGATCAAAAGGATGCTTCTACTAAATACTGAGCAAAGGCTCTGAATACATACGACCATATGATTTTTCAGTTTTTCTTTTTTTAATAAATCTGCAAAAATGTCAACAATTGTGTGTTTGTCTGTCAGTATGGGGTGCTGTGTGTACAGTACATTAATGAGGGGGAAAAATTAACTTAAATGATTTTAGCAAATGGCTGCAATATAACAAAGAGGGAAACATTTAAGGGGGTCTATATGTACTTTCCGAACGTATATATATATATATATATATATATATATATATATATATACACACAGTGGAACCTCGGATTACGAGCATAATGCATTCCGGAAGTGGTATTCCAAAAAAATCGTAAACCAAACTTAATTTTCCCATCCGTAATAATGGAAACTCAAATTATTCGTTCTACAGCCCAAAAAATAAATACATCAAAATAATTAACACAAAATATAAAGTATAAATAAAACAAATTAACCTGCACTTTACCTTTAAAAAACGTAAAAATAAATTCCGACAGGTAAGTGTTTCTGTTTGTGCACGCAGGCGCTGTGTTTGTGTGTGTGTGTGTGTGTGTGTGTGTGTGTGTGCGTGCCCGCACATTACACACACACACATGGTTACAATCTTGGTGTCAACAACAGAGATTACCCTTTGTTGATAACTGGAAAGTTTTCTCGGAGCATCCTAGGCTCTACCACACTGGCCTGCACCCTAGCTGAGCTGGAGCAGCGGTCCTCTCTGACAACATCTCCAGGACACTATGAACCATCTGACTGGCAGTAAGTCATACCGTAGATTCCAATCACATTAGCCACATCACAACTCACCATACTGATAGACGCACACACATAGCATGTCCTATAGAAATTGTGTCTGTTCCCCGAATAGTGAGAAAAAAGAATAAATTTGGTAAATTTGCCCGAAACAATCTGATAACCAGAAAACCAGAAAAAGGCCAAATAACTCTACCTCTAAAGTTTGGACTTCTCAACATTAGATCCCTTGCGCCTAAAGCACTTATTGTTAATGAAATGATCTCAGATTATTGCCTTGACGTACTCTGTCTCACCGAAACCTGGCTTAAACCAAATGAATATATTGGTCTGAATGAGTCTACTCCATCATGATATTTCTATAACCATGAGCCTCGTCTAACTGGTCGCGGTGGTGGTGTTGCCACTATCTACAATGATATACTCACTGTTACTCAGAAAATAAGGCCCAGGTTTAACTAATTTGAAGTGCTCATCATTAATGTTGCACTCAATGAAATACGTAATAAACCCTTGCTATATTTTACTCTGGCCACCGTGTACAGACCCCCAGGGTCATATGTTGATTTTCTTAAAGAATTTGGACATCTGCTATCAGACCTATTGGTTAACTCTGACAAAGTATTGATAGTAGGAGACTTTAACACTCATGTAGATGAAGCTAACGACGCTTTAGCACTCGCATTTATGGATTTACTAAATGTCTTTGGGGTTAAACAAAATATAAATGGAGCAACTCACCGCTTTAATCATACACTAGATTTAATTATATCCCTTGGTATAGATGTCTCTAATATAGAGATCTTACCTCAAAGTGTTGATATCACAGATCATCACCTGCTGATATATACTCTACCCGTAGAACTGATTAGATGTGTCTCCTCACGTTATCAATTTGTTAGAAATATGCATCCGACTACTAAAGACAGATTCACAAATCTGCCGGACCTGTCCCGATTTCTTATTAGACCCCTAAATGCAGATGATCTAGATGAAGTAACTTGCAGCATGGGCACTATTTTTACCAGTACATTAGACATGGTTGCTCCCATCAGATTAAAAAAAGTCAGAGATAAAACACTTGCACCGTGGTACAACAGTCATACTCGCGCCCTAAAGAGAGCAACCCGTAACCTCGAGTGAAAATGGAGGAAAACTAAATTAGAAGTTTTTAGAATTGCGTATAAAGACAGTATGTGCAGCTATAGACAGGCTCTAAAAACTGCTAGGACCGAGCATCTTAGCCAACTGATAGCAAGAAACCAAAACAATCCTAGGTTCTTATTTAGTACAGTGGCTCACCTAAGATGCCCGCAGAGAGTATCCCATCACAGTTTAGAAGTGAAGACTTTATTGTCAGAGAGGCGGATGAAACGAGCAGGTGGAGAGATGGATCCAGGTGCAGAGGAGCAGGTGGTTTCGTGAGGCGTTGGGCGAGCCATGTGAGGAGATGAGGAGAAGACCCGTAGCCGTAGGACGAGAGAGAGAGTTCAGCGCCGTGTGATACGTCAGTGGGGGCATCGAGCCGAAACGGGGGCGAAGCAGAGTCATAGTCGAGTGACAAGAGTGAGAGATCAAAGCCGTTAAATCCAAGTGCAGTGATAAATCCAAGACGTGAGATGAGGGACAAAAAACGAGAAACAAAGCGAGGTCGGTAACGTGGAAAGAATCATGAATTGAAACGCGAGAAAACTGCGGCTTAGTGGACACTTTATGATGCGTCGTAGCTGGGACACGTGGAAGGTGGGATGAATGCGTCGCATGGATGAGGGAAGTAAAAGTTGGATGGCGCACGGATTGATTAACTAGCCGATGAAACGTGGAGAGAGCTTGCGTGAAAGTGTCTTTAGGGGGATGTCCCTGGTGGCGAGCATGACTCTGTCCCCTACGTGATACCTAGAGGTCTTGGAGCGATGGCGGTCAGCCTGTCTCTTGTATGACTTGGATGCTTGCAGTAGGGATCGTCTGGCTCGCAACCATGTCCGTTTGCAGCGGCCGACGAAATGTTGCACAGAGGGAACCTCTACCTCCTCCTCTTGAGTGGGAAACAGCGGTGGTTGGTAGCCCAAACAGCACTGGAACAGAGAGAGGCCTGTGGCGGCAGATGGCAGAGAGTTCTGGGCATACTCAATCCACGGGAGGAACTTGCTCCAGGTAGTAACATCCTGGGTGGTCATACACCGGAGGGCGATTTCCATAGCTTGGTTCTTCCGTTCTGCTTGACCGTTGGACTGGGGGTGAAAGCCAGAAGACAGGCTGGGAGTGGCCTTGATGAGTATGCAAAAGGCCTTCCAGAAGCGAGAGGTGAACTGAGGGCCACGATCTGATACTATGTCAGTGGGGAGACCGTGGAGACGAAAAACATGGAGGATTAACTGTTCAGCAGGCTGCTTGGCGGAGGGACGCTTGGGGAGTGGGACCAGGTGGACGGACTTGGAGAAACGGTCGACGATGGTCATGATACAGGTGTTCCCATCGGATGAGGGTAGGCCTGTTACGAAATCCAGCGAGATCTGTGATCAGGGGTGGTGAGGTATGGGTAAGGGTCTGAGGAGGCCAGCCGGTGGGCGGTTGTTGGGTTTGCAGCGGGTACAGATGTCGCAGGCTGCCACAAAACTGGAAATGTCCCACCCCATCGTGGACCACCAAAAGCATTGTTCAAGGATAAAGAGTGTCCGGGCAGAGCCTGGGTGACAGGACCGTGTGACAGCTTGGATCTATGGCCCCATTCCAGGACCTGTGTGCGTAGACAAAGGGGAACGAAGAGACGATCATTGCTTGGGCCGGGCTCCTGAGTCAATACCAGCATGTCTTTCGCCTCAATCTCCAGTTCCATGGCTGCTACCAAACAACGTGAGGGCAGGATAGTGTCACACGGCATAGAGTCATGAGGTAATGAGAACTGGAATGATAGAGCATAGGGCTTGGTGTTCTTGGAGCCTGGCCGATAGGACCAAGTTGAACTGAGAGAAGAATAAGAACCAGCGGGCCTGTCGGGCATTAAGCCTCTTGGCCTTATGCAGGTATTCGAGGTTCCTGTGATCAGTCCATACAAGAAAAGGGAGCTCGGTTCCCTCCAGCCAGTGCCTCCACTCTTCTAGCGCTAGCTTGATGGCTAGTAGCTCTCGATCGCCCACGTCTCGGCCGGGGACAGACGGTGGGAAAAAAAGGAACAGGGGTGCAGCTTGTTATCCTGTGGTGACCTCTGGGACAGGATCCCTCCAGCGCCGGTGTTGGAGGCATCCACCTCTACCACGAACTGGCGGGAGAGGTCGGGGATGATTGGTATAGGAGCTGAGGTGAACCTTTTCTTGAGCTTGGCGAAGGCTCTCTCTGCCTCCTCGTTCCAACAGAAGCGTGTCTTGGCGGAAGTCAGAGAGGTCAATGGGGCGGCGACAGAGCTGTACCCTCGAATGAACCGGCGGTAAGAATTGGCAAAGCCCAGGAATCATTGGAGATCTCGTCGCGAGGTTGGGGTTGGCCAGTTGGAGACTGAACCTTGGACGGTTCCATCTCCAGCTGCGAGAAAGGTGGTAGTCGTCGTGTGAAACTCAATTCAATTCAATTCAATTCAATTCAGTTTTATTTGTATAGCGCTTTTAACAATTGACATTGTCTCAAAACAGCTTTACACAATCAAAAGAATTATTTAAGTTTGTATGGAATGTGAATGTGTATGAATCAAAATGTTCAGATATTCCCTGGCGAGCAAGCCCGAGGGCGACAGTGGCAAGGAAAAACTCCCTGAGACGGTAATAGGAAGAAACCTTGAGAGGAACCAGACTCGACAGGGAACCCATCCTCATCTGGGTGAAACAGATAGCAGGAAATGATCTGCATTTATACAGTGTTAAGTGTTAGGTTCAGCTATAATAGTTGATGTTAATTGATGTTATAATACTTGATGTAAAATGGAGTCCAGTAGTTATTCGAGACTCAGATAGACTTGTAGAAAGTTCCAGTCCTGAACTATTGAATTGTCAAGTCCTCAGAGAAACAGCTGACCACATCCCCAATCATCCCCAGACACCAGACGCATCCTAAAGAGACACACGGGGCATCCATGCGACAAGACCTCCAACCAGAAACCGGGCACCAGGATGGATCAGACAGGTCCGGAGGGCAGAGGGAGTCTGGATCACTGGCAGCTCAGGAACCACATGTGTAGCTCGACAGAGAGAGAGAGAGAGAGAAAGAGTGAAAGGGGGAGACAGGGGGAGAGAGGAAAGAGAAAGAGGGGGAGGAAGAGAAGAGGAGGAGAGATTGCAATTAGGTATGGTCACAGTCACAATGTCTAATGTGAATGTATATTTACTGTAGAGTGCAAGCAGGGACTCCGGCAGGACTAACTATGACAGCATAACTAAAAGGGAGAGCCAGAAGGAAACACAAACATGAGGGCTCCCTGAGATGTAAAGCAAACAATCACCTCACCGTCAACAAACCTGAGTGATCAAATGAGACTGAGGAAGACAGCATCTAAACATACCAGTTCACCATAATACTCTACGTCCATGAGTCCCCCAGATCTGCTCCTTTACCTTATGGCAAATCTATTTATTAAATGCTTGGTTAAATAAATAGGTTTTTAGCCTAGACTTAAACACTGAGACTGTGTCTGAGTCCCGAACACTATTTGGAAGACTATTCCATAATTTTGGGGCTTTGTAAGAAAAAGCTCTGCCCCCAGCTGTAGTTTTCATAATACGCGGTACTGATAAGCAGCCTGCATCCTTTGACCGAAGTAGGCGTGGCGGATCGTAAGACACTAGCAGTTCGCTCAGATACTGCGGCGCGAGACCATTTAATGCCTTATATGTCAAGAGTAGTATTTTAAAATCAATGCGAAATTTCACAGGGAGCCAATGCAGTGAAAATAGGATAGGGGTGATGTGCTCATATCTTCTGGTTCTAGTGAGGACTCTCGCTGCTGCATTTTGGACTAGCTGAAGCTTGTTTATGCACCTAACTGAACAACCAAACAGTAAGGCATTACAATAGTCCAACCTAGAAGTGATAAAAGCATGAACTAGTTTTTCTGCATCATTTAGCGACAATATATTTCTTATTTTGGCGATATTTCTAAGGTGAAAGAATGCTATCCTGGTGATATTATCTACATGACCTTCAAATGAAAGGCTGGAATCTATAATCACGCCGAGGTCTTTTACTGTTGCACTTGACGGAACAGAAAGGCCATCTAAAGTTACGGTGAGATCTAAGATTTTACTTCTAGCTGTATGCGGTCCTATGACTAGAACTTCTGTCTTATCCGGATTAAGCAGAAGGAAGTTAATTAGCATCCAATTTCTTATGTCCTGAACACATTGCTCAACTTTAGTAAGATGGTTTTTCTCATCAGGTTTTGTTGAGACGTATAGCTGTGTGTCGTCAGCATAACAATGAAAACTAATACCATGCTTACGGATTATGTTGCCCAGAGGAAGCATGTAAAGGGAAAAAAGCAGTGGGCCTAAAACTGAACCCTGCGGAACGCCAAACTCCACTAGAGAACATGCAGAATAATCACCATTTAAGTCTACATACTGATAACGATCGGTCAAATAGGATCTGAGCCAGGAGAGGGTTGTACCCTTAATTCCTACTAAATTTTCTAATCTGTGAAGAAGAATAGCATGATCAATAGTGTCAAAAGCTGCACTGAGGTCGAGTAATACAAGCATAGTTACACAACCCTGATCAGAGGCCAATAGGAGGTCATTTACTACTTTAACGAGTGCTGTTTCTGTGCTGTGATGAGGCCTAAATCCTGACTGATACAGTTCATGTATGCCATTTCGATGTAGATATGAGCATAGCTGCTCCGCTACTATCTTTTCCAGAATCTTAGAGATAAAGGGGAGGTTTGATATTGGCCTGTAATTGGACAGCTGACAGGGGTCGAGGTCAGGTTTCTTAATTATTGGTTTAATAACTGCTACTTTAAAAGATTTTGGAACATAACCAATGCTAAGTGAGGAATTAATTATTCTCAACAACGGTTCTGTTATTACTGGTCAGCCTCCAACTCACACTTCTCTGCCTTGATGTACAGGTTGTTTTCTAGGAGTCTCTGTAGTACTTGGCGTACGTGGCACCGGTGCTCCTCCAGGTTACGAGAAAAGATCAAAATGTCATCTAAATAGACGAATACATGAATGTTCAAAACGTCTCTGAGTACGTCATTGATCAGGCTCTGGAAGACGGCGGGGGCATTGGTGAGCCCAAAAGGCACTACCAAATCTTCATAATGACCGGTCGGGGTATTGAATGCGGTCTTCCACTCGTCGTCTTCCCTAATTCGGACAAGATGGTACGCATTGCGCAGGTCTAACTTCGTGAAGATTGTGGCTCCCTGGAGAAGTTCGAAGGCTGTGGACATGTGTGGTAGGGGGTAACGGTTCCTGACAGTTATTTCGTTGAGGCCTCTATAACCTATGCATGGACGGAGGGACCCATCTTTCCTCTTGACAAAGAAAAACCCCGCTCCCGCAGGGGAGGAGGACGGGCAGATGATACCAGCGGCGAGGGCCCCCGTGATGTATTCGTTCATGGCGCCTTGCTCTTGGCGTGCCACGGAGTAAAGACAACCCTTTGGTGGGAAGGTGACTGGAAGGAGGACAAGTCATAGGGTCGGTGGGGGGGAGTGAGGTGGCCCAAGCTTTGTTGAAGACCAACTTGAGGTCGTGGTATTCGGCAGGAACATTAGAGATGTCCAGGGGTCCTCAGTCATAGCTGGAGTAGAAGGGAGAGCTGAGAGAAGGCAAGAGCTGGAACATGAGGGACCCCAGCCCGTGATGGTCTGCTTAGTCCAGTCAATCTGTGGGCAATGAAGGGCTAGCCAGGGAAGACCGAGAACTACAGCGGCATCTGTCAATGACTAGCAGGGAGACCTCCTCAGAATGGTTCCCTGAAGTCCGTAGGGTAAGAGCGAGGGTGCATCGTGTGATGGCGGGTAGGGAACTGCCGTCTAGGGCCTGAACCGAGAGCGGGGGTTCAACAGGAGTGCAGGGGATCTCTAGGTTCCTGACAGTAGCGGCGCTGATCAGGTTGTGGTCAGAACCGGAGTCGATGAGAGCCTGAATCCTGTGAGCTTCGCTGCCAACGATTAGCGTAGCAGGGAGTAGAGGGCGTGGTTCTGGGAGTTTATCTGAAGGAACCCCCTGTAGTGCTCCCAGCCTGACTAGAGGGCATCTCCTTTTCAACGGGCAGGTCTTCAGCGAGTGTCCTGAGGCCCCGCAATAGAAACAGGCTCCCTCCTGGCGGCAACGGCGTCTCTCCTCGAGTCCTATCTAGTTGCGTAGGCGCGCCCTGATCAGTCCGATTCGGAGGACAAGGTTCTTGAGGTGTCCTGGGGGGGAGAGGGTCTCCGAGCGGAGAGTGATCTGCTGGTGGATAGCCTTGAACGGAGACGTGCGTCGACTAGGCCGGCGAGGTCCATGAGTTCATTAAGGTCGGCAGGTAGCTCCTGAGAGACCAGCTGGTCCTGGACTGCCTCTGATAAGCCTTCGAGGAAGGTCGTCAGATAGGGCCCTGCTGTTCCAACCACTGGTGATGGCGATAGTTCGAAATTTGATGGCGTAATCATAAGCGGAGCGTGATCCTCAAAAATCAGTGAGCACTGGGCGAGAAAGGATCTGCATGTGCCTGGCTCTCCTCCATAGGTGGGCAGGGCTGGAAGGAGTGTTTCGCGCAGGGTTTCCGGACCTGGGAATCGCGCTGAGTCTAACCGGAGTTGTTGTATCTCCGTGGTGAGGCTGGCGAGAGTTTTCCTGGTGGCAAGGAGCTCTTGCTGCTGCCTCCCGAGGAGAGCACCCTGGCTCTCACGGGTCACTCTCATCCTGTCGTACTCTGCTGGATCCATAACGTGGCTGGATTATTCTGTCAGAGAGGCGGATGAAATGAGCAGGTGGAGAGATGGATCCAGGTGCAGAGGAGCAGGTGGTTTTGTGAGGCATTGGGCGAGCCGTGCGACGAGAGGAGATGAGGAGAAGACCCGTAGGACGAGAGGGGGAGTTCAGCGCCATGTGATCCGTCAGCGGGGGCGTCGAGCCGAAACGGGGGCGAAGCAGAGTCATAGTCGAGTGACGAGAGCGAGAGATCAAAGCCGTGTAATCTGTCAGCGAGGGCGTTGAGCCAAAACAAACACGAAGCAGAGCCGTAGTCGAAAAACGAAAGCGAAAGTTCAAAGCCGTTAAATCCGAGTGCAGTGATAAATCCAAGACGTGAGACGAGGGGCAAAAAACGAGAAACAAAGCTAGGTCGGTAACGTGGAAAGAATCATGAAAAACACAATCAGCAAAAACACACACAATAATTCAGCGGCGAGTGCGCACACTGCGCCTCCTTATAAGCTGGACGAAATCAGTGCCGGATGAGAAACAGGTGTGCCGGCCGGGCGGTGCGGGGGGCATGTGAGGATAGATGACAGCATGGGAAAACAAGCCAGCGTGGCGCAGAGCATGACAGCGTGAGAGCGGAGATGTCAACAGACGGGAGCGGTCTTTGATCAGCGCGGCGTGCTGAGATCATGACATTTATGGACTTCTTTAATGAAAAAATCAATAGTACCAGGAAGAAAATAACGGAGGTTCAACCTCTAATAGTATCTCACAATGCAGTTCAGCCTATAGTTTCACATTTAGATTTTCAGTGCTTTATAGGTATAGGACAGGAAGAGCTCTATAAACTTATCACCTCGGGTAAATCAACAACGTGCCTGTTAGACCCAATCCCAACCAGATTTTTTAAAGAAGTGATGCGTACGGTTGGAGAGCCACTTCTAAACATTATTAATTCTTCATTATATCTAGGTCATGTCCGTAAACCTTTCAAGTTGGCATTTATTAAGGCGCTTCTTAAAAAATCTAATTCGGACGCGAATTAAATAACAAATTACAGACCACTTTCAAACCGTCCGTTCATATCAAAAATATTTTAAAAAGTAGTATCAGCTCAAATATGCACATTCCAGGAGGAAAAGAACATCCATGAAGAATTTCTGTCAGGTTTCAGGCCCCATCATAGTACAGAAACTGCACTAGTTAAGACTGCAAACGACTTGTTCTTAGCTTCAGACCAAGGCTTCATCTCAATACTAGTCTTACTTGATCTTAGTGCTGCATTCGACACTGGAGATCATAATATTCTCATCATATAGGTATTCAGGGACAGGCATTAAAATGGTTTAGATCATACTTGTCTGATCGATACAATTTTGTAGATCTGAATGGAGAACCGTCTGGTGTCCCACAAGGGTCAGTTTTAGGACCTCTGCTGTTCTCAATATACATGCTTCCCTTGGGTAACATCATTAGAAGACATGGGATTAGTTTCCATTGTTATGCTGATGAAACCCAATTATATATCTCAACAAAACCAGACGAAATACCTAAGTTGTCTAGATTAACTAACTGTGTCCAGGACATAAAAGATTGGATGATCAATAACTTTCTTTTACTAAATTCAGATAAGACACAGATATTACTTATCGGCCAAAAAACTGTGCTGGTTTTTGGGCCGATAAGTAATATCTGTGTCTTATCAGTAGCAGTACATCCTTCAGTACATCCTTCTAAATGCAGGCTGAATTGTGAAAGCTGTTTTGTGCTAAAAACAGCTTTCACAATTCAGCCTGCATTTAGAAGGATGTACTGCTACTACCAGCTTGACAGTAAAAGACCTGGGCGTAATATTAGACAGTAATTTGTCCTTTGAAAATCACATTTCAAATATCACAAAAACAGCCTTTTTCCATCTTAGACATATTGCCAAACTTAGGAAAATCTTATCCGTATCTGATGCAGACTGGACTATTGTAATGCATTACTAGGTGGTTGTTCTGCATCCTCAATAAACAAGGTGATGTTTTAATGGTTTAGCTCCCACATACCTAACCAGTCTTCTGATACGCTACAATCCACCATGCGCCTTAAGATCACAAAACTCCGGACTTCTGGTAGTTCCCAGAACTTCAAAATCTACAAAAGGGTGTAGGGCATTTTCATATTTAGCTCCAAAGCATTGGAATAGCCTTCCAGACAGTGTTCGGGGAGCAGACACGGTTTCCCAGTTCAAAAGTAGACTCAAGACGCATCTCTTTAATCTGGCATACACGTAACTCATTCCATAACCTCATACTCCAGTACACCTATCCCGAATGGCAACTACGCTAATTCTCTCCATCTGTTCTATATTTTTCTACCCATCCCGAGGCATCGTGAGATTGTGCCAGCTTCAGTAGACAAAGGCAGACCGTGCGAGGTTTCTGAGGCATACAGAGAAGGACCAGCTCCAGCTGGATTCAGCTTTATGATGGTTGGAGCTACAGTACACATGCTGCTCCTGTACTTCCAGTGATTTCAAAACTATAACATAACACTTATGGAATTAGGTAATTACGTAACAACAACAAAAACAACAGTTAGTTGTTATTTTAAGACACAGAGGTCAGCCTTTCTGTAATAGTTCTTGCAAGAACAGTATTGTCAAGTACATTTGCGAAATCCGTCAAGCACCACAATGAAACTGGCTCTTATGAAGACCATCCAAGGAGGGCGAGACCAAAACCTACCTCTGCCGCAGACGAGAAGTTCATTTAAGGTTATCAGCCTGAAAAATGACCAGGCGTTATGAAGTCTTTACAGAGCATAAGTAGCAGACACATCTCACATTTAACGGTTCAAAAGAGATTAATGCATTTTTGAACGCCTTCAGCATTCCTTTACAATGTAGAAAGAAATAAAAATCAAGAACGATCATGGAGATAGAAAGTGACCCCAAACTTTTGAACGGTAGTGTATATATATTGTACATACTGTAAACATTTACTTTACATTTTACTCTTTTGACCACTTTCAATTTATCTCTGAATGTAGTTATTATTGCTGCAGTAATAAAATTGTATAAAAGCAGTATCTACAATATTTTGTAGAAAAATATGGAAAATTATCAATAATAGTATATAAATAGACACAGTATAACTGACTATAATTTAAAGTCAGCTGTTTTTTTATTTAAAAGCAAAAACCGAATGTTTTTGTGAGAATTACAAATGTATATTGTATGATATATAAATACATGATTAAACAATTGTGTGATATCCAGCATGTCCCTAGGTGAAATAAAAGTGTATCATTTTGTTAAGCAGTGTACTCACAGTGTCTCCGTGTTTCCAGGAAACCTAGGCATGATAGCAATATCTGTACACGAAACATAATAACCCTTCCATTCTGTGCATTCACATCCATTAGGGCAACTATTAAAATCCCCAGTCCAGGTTTGATCTGAGAAGACGGTTATTAGTACAAGTGCAAACAGTCGCATTTTAGTTTGTTGGCTTTCACAATCAGTAAGTATGATCCTTGCCAAACTCCTATATAAACGTTCTCACTATCAGAGCTCGCACCAAGAACTAGAACTATGTATTGGTGCATTAAATAAAGAAAAGTGTTGTTTAAGTCAGCTGCAGCAGTCTTCCTCACCCAGCTGTGCTTTCTCTCAGAGGTGGGGAGAGGGATTGGAGGTCTGAGGATGGGGGTAAGTCAAACAATGTCACAAGAAACAAACACTAGTCAGAACAGCAGGGGAATTAACAAGGCTGTGAAATGAAGGGAAAGGTCAGATGATGAGCTAATAGGAATTTAACTCTAAGGGAAGGGTGTAATCACTCGAACCGGGGGGAAAAAACGAAGATATTCAGGATTGGTCAGTATTGAGTCCTTCTAAAAATCTGAATTTCTATTAAAAATTGTAAAAAATTTAATCAATTACTGCTGGAGGAAGACCAGATCTGAAAGACAGTGTTAACTGAGGAATAACTTTAAGAATTGTGAACATTCCTATTGCGTAGTGCTGGGACTTTTCATTCAATTTCATGAGTAAATTATTTTGAACTGAATTGAGTTAAAAACTAGAGCTGGAAAATTTGTCCCAATGTCCCCTGTTCCTGAGCCTGTTGCATTTTGAATGCAATCAATTTAAAAGTCCTTAACAATTACTTTCTCCAGTTTTATACTGCAGCATAATTTATTTAAACTATTCATTAGATGATATATTAATTAAAATTCCAGAACCATGTTTGGGAGTGTACTGTACACTTTTTCCCCCACCAGTTTCTGTTTTAGAAGTAAACGATTCACATATTTGAATGTATTAAGCCCATTGAGCCCCTAAAGTCCAAAAGGGTGCGATTCTTTTTTTTTTTTTTTTTTAAGTTTCACATACTGTATGTTTGTTTTTTTCCCCACACATCTGCAAGATTAAAGGTGTGTGGGGGGTTTTGCATAAAAACTGCAGGGGGAATTTGCATTTACATACTTTGTTGATTTTCAAAGTGTGTTTGAAGCTTGAAAGTCTTTGATACTTTGTTATTACATGGTGAGCTTTGTCCACATTTCTTTGTACAAGATAAATAAATTGTTCCAGCAAGATAAATAAATAATTTCTTCCCACAAGATAATTTTTTTTCAAGATAAATACACTACCGTTCAAAAGTTTTAGAACACTTGCAAATTTCTTTGTTTTTGTTTAGTGATTTATTTTCTACATTCTACAACAATACTGGGGATTTCAAAACTATAAAATAACACATATGGAATTAGGTAATTACGTAACAACAACAAAAACAACAGTTAGTTGTTATTGTAAGACACAGAGGTCAGCCTTTCTGTAATAGTTCTTGTAAGAACAGTATTGTCAAGTGCATTTGCAAAATCCGTCAAGCACCATAATGAAACTGTCTCTCATGAAGACCATCCCAGGAGGACGAGACCAAAACCTACCTCTGCTGAAGACGAGAAGTTCATTTAGAGTTATCAGCCTTAAAAATGACCAATTAACAGCACCTCAGATTAGAGGCGTTATGAAGACTTTACAGATCATGAGTAGCAGAAACATCTCAATATCAACTGTTCAAAGGAGATTAATGCATTTTTTGGATGCCTTCAGCATTCCTTTACAATGTAGAAAGAAATAAAAATCAGGAACGATCATGAAGTTAGAAAGTGTTCTAAAACCTTTGAACGGTAGTGTACATTGTTACCAAAAGATAAATAGATAATCTGTTTGTATAAAATAAATAATTATCTGCATTCTGTGAGCCTCCTGGCTGGTTCTCTGCACAGCATGAATCCAAAGATAAATATTTTTGGCCTGGTGAAGCTATAACACGTGTACTTAACTGTATCCAATAAGTTTAAAATAAACATAATATTAATAGTCATTACTTATTTTTGTTCAAATTTTACTTTTGCAGAAATTCTGCCCTTTCCTGTCTTTTAACTAATTAGTCATTTTGCAGTCTGTCACAGTATCAGTAAAATGTTTGTTTTTGTTTCTTTAATTTAATCTGAATAATTTACTTTAATTTAATATGAAAAATAAGAGGTAGCTCAAGACTGTTGCACAGTACTGTATACAAAAAAAAACCTCATAATCTTAACTGGCAAAAACATACTGTATATGAATGCTACAACATTGCATATTAGTATAGAAAAAGTATTTTCGTGTGATGACATTGAAATAATTTAGAATTTTGTATTGTATTATCATGATGACCAAGGCCAAAGGAAATCCCAGGAAAACCACTCCTCTTAGATTCAAGAGCGGAGCTGGGTCACCCCACTCAGCCAAGCTTTCACTCTTGAAGTTAAGTGCAAGTTCTTGTTATCTTGTTAACCACTTGACATTTTAAAAACAAAAAGACTTCAGAATAAATAAATAAAGAAAGAAATAATAATAGAAATGTTTTAAGGGACAGGAGAAACTTTATAAGGAGTCTGACCTTTCTGAATGTCTGAATTAGACTCCTCCTGAATTCAGATGTGTTGTTTTTTTAGGCTTGTATGCTAAACACTAATTGAGTATTTTTTTTATAAACCTGAAATTCACAGTATATGTATGATTTCTTGAAGATCTCCATTAAGGTGCTATTGTGTTTATTTCCTTAGTTCATGCTAACCACCTACGAGCCATTATCTCTGTATGACTTTCACCCTGATGGCTTCATGATGGTATGTTTAGTCGTGGGGATTTTCAGTTACTAACCCTTTATCTTTAACAATTATTATAACCATCTTTCCTCTGATTGTATTCTTTTGACTTCTGCCATATTTCTTAGTTTGATGGGTCATTCCAGGTGCTTACAGTTTGTTTCAATACCTAGTTGCTATGTTTGCTCAGGCATACAGTATATCAGCACAGTCTATATACTGTATTATTCTGGCTACTGCTGGACATTTGGCAATAGACAGAAGTTTTTGTCTGCTTTACATATTTCTAATTGTTACCCATCCTATCAAGTCAGGTATTAAGATCAGAATAGTTTCGCACTATGGCCATATAGAGTGCATTAGGTGAAATGCATCAATTTTCAATTTTGACAAAAATTTGTTGATAAATACCTTATCTCCCTTCAACAGAATTGATAAAGTTTATATCAATGTAATCCTAAACACTGCACGTTAATGAACACTATCCAAACTGGTTATAATTCCGCACTGCTCACAAAGCCATTATAGTGGCAGCAGGGAAATCCTGTTGTCAAAATGTGGCTGAGGTTCTCTCTTTCTTAGTATGTCACAGAATCCTCATTTAAACATTCTATAAAACTGGATTTTAATGGAGGTTTCTGAGGTAGTCCTCATCAAAAAATTTGCACTGACCATATCTCAGCAACCGGACATGATACAGGAATAATCTTAATGCACAATGTAACACAATGGAGCTTATTGAACTAGGAGAATATGTATATTGTAACTCAAAAATATAACTAAATGCCTGATTTGATGTAATGGGGTTCAGTCTGTCCCATGCTTGTGTCACCTTGTTTAGTTGATTTCAGGGTTTTACTCATCCCCTGAGTTTGATACTCCAGATGACTACTGAATGATGATGATTTCTACTGAATGCTAGTGTGGCATACAGTACCTAAGTAGTATTCTGTTAGGGTCTATACTTGATTCTTCCCTCTCTGGCAACCACAGGTTTTATGATATGGCTACTGCATGCTATGGGTGCATTATGGCTATGCTATAAAATGCTATAAAAAGCTGCTAGTTTCTGTTTTAGGTGAATGGACACACTGAGCGCTCACCCCAGTTCCTGTTGGTCTGACTTCTGATGTTCTGCAGAATTATGTACTATAATGTATTAAGACTAAAACATTAAGCATTATTTTATAATATAATATAATATTTATTTGAAAATTTATGGGTAATATATTCTGATAGACAAATATCCTCATAAAAAATGCTCCCAGTACATAATCAACAAAATGAAGACAACAGTCCTGATCTTGTCGGTCTTTGTGTGTGCAGAATCTTGCAAAGCAGTTTTCTACATTCTACAGGGGGTTTCTTGGAGGATATTTTAAACTCTGCTTTGATCTCTAATAAGAGTGTTTCAGTCTTTACTAACTGCTATATGGCAGTTTTTGTGGGTTTTTTTAGCCTCTATGGGTGTGCTTCAGCTTTGCTCTGCCCTGTGAGGTGCTTAAGGCTGTTTTGTCCAATGTGACTTTCTACAATCACTTAATTTACATAGACATTCACTTCTTTCTTTTTTCTGCTTTTGTAAATTGTCAGAGCTGTTTTTTCTTTCTTTTGCGTTTAATTAAATTTACAGTGCACTGGGTTGTTAAAAAAATTCCCCTATGTTTAATTTATCATTTGTTTAATAACTTGTGATTCAGCAGTGGAGTTTGTTAATTGTGTAAATATATTTTTTTCTTTCTCATTTGTTTCGATGCCAAGTATCTACTGAGGAGTGGATGGCTCTCTGTGTGGTGGTTTCCTTCTTGCTGCACATCATCTGGGGGAACTGTAGGGTGTTTGTCCTCTTAGTATGTGGATGTGTACGCACGTGTAATTCCTGTGTCTTTCGCCTTATGCTGTCAAACCATTTAGCCTAAGCTGCATGTATTTTGTACTGTGAGAGGAGACCAGAGGAGAAAACCGAAGGAAACCGACCAAGCATGGGGAGAACATGCAAATTCTTCGCACAAAGACCAAAGGCAGGAATCGAACCCTCGACCTTGATGGTTGCGAGGTAATATTGCTAACCACTACACCACCATGTCATCTGTTTTATGATTTCACCTATGATTTAAAATTTTATTAAATATTTTTTAATTAAAAGAACTGATGGAACATTGTCTCAAGTCTCATTGCATAATGAACCCAATTGTCCTTGTTGTGCTGGTTCAAGGTTCTTTAGGTAAAATTCCCAAAGTGGCATAGTCAGACAAAAAAGACAGACTACATTTCTATTAGTATATCTACATACTGTTGCTATCTCCCTTGTTTAATCTTGGTCGATTACTACACAGAGGCTTAGAAGACAGAATTGCCAACACTAGTTTCAAGTTGCACAAAAGTTGATTCCACAACTGTTATTAACAAAAGAAAAAAGAGTCCATTGTTCCATCCAAGACTGGTTTCATTCCAGTGGAGTCTCAAGTCCACTTGATGACCCATCCATCCCTGATGTCTTCAAGATAAAGAGCCTGTCATGTTGTAGTCGAAGCACCCAGAGTTTTCTTTTCTTTTTTGTTCTTTTTTATGTTTTTTGTAAAACTTTAAGGCAGTGACATTGAATAAAAATTGCACTGCATGTTAACAGAGGAAAGTACTTTTCAGTTGCACTTCAAGGTGCCTGCCTCACTTTCAACGCTTTTGTCATCAAACCCATGACTGATGATTCTGAAAGAGGATCATGTAGCCACACTGGGATCTGAACTCCTCCTGGAGTCTTCTCTAAGCCACAGAGCTGGATGATCTGGATATCTGTTGTCTTGGGATTTTTGACATTTTTAGATGATTATCATAGTTGAATCTATGGCCCACAATGGCTGCATAAAATAAACTCTCAATCAAAAGCATATTTTATTTTATTTTATTTAAAAACACACACATTATCAATGAAGTTGATCTAAAGTTAAATCTGGTCTTTTAACATGATTAATTGCTGTATGGAATTTTTGTCTATTATTATGCAGTTTGTGTAGTAGTTGTTGTTCTGTCACCTACAGTAGCAAGGACTTATTTAGTAATCATGTTACTGTATATATACATGTATATCACTACATATACCTGTACAGTACACTGGCCAGCCGGAAAAGTCACCACTTGGATTTAACTAAGCAAATATTTAAGAGGCTTACATTGGCTAATTACTGCAGTGATTAATATGTTTCAGCGGACAAGTTATGGAGAGAAATGTTGTGACATTGCATAAGATTATCGAAACGTTGCCACGACCATAATAAAAAGTAAAGTAGAGTCCAATAAAATATTTTAATGTATGGCCAGTGTTACATCCCAGGCCATTTCTTATGTTTAAGACCCAGTTTACATCTGTGATGTATATGGTCCTGATTTATTTATTTTGCTTGTTCATTCTGTGCAATGTGATTGTACAGTACTTTGTTTCTTTTGGTTCTGCATTGTTTTGTTTTGTTCTCTCTCTCCCTCATTCCTTCAACCAGGTATAAACATCAGTGGGGCCTAATTAGGAGAGGCCTGATTGGGAGAGACCTAATTCGTTGATGAGATGGGAGCTGGTGTATAAAGCTGAGGTGGAAAGCAGGAAGTGGAGAGAATCATTCCTCCTGCCCCAGCATATGGTTGTTTAGCCTGTGTGTTTGCAGACTGTTGTGAGTCTAAACGCCTCTTCTGTTACAGATTTGATCTGTATATAAGTTGATTCTTTAAAACTATACTGTTTATTTTAGTTTGCTGCCTATATTTAATTGTCGGAGCTGTAGAGAGGTGGATGCCGTTTTCTTTTCTAATCATGGTTTCTCATGTTTCTGGATAGTTAGGGAATGAGGTAAAAGTTATGTTGTTTATTTGTTTTTCTTTCTCTTTCAGGTAAGTTAGTTTGAGCCTCCCAACATTTAGACAAGTTATTTTTGTTTGTTGTGTTGGCCTGATCCCCTCTTGAAGTTTTAGCTTCCTTTTTCAAAAATAAGAATCAATAAAAAAAAGGACAAATTATTTCAAATCTGTTGTGTTTGTTGATTGCTGGCTGGGACAGGAGTGATGATCTCCAAAACCCTTTTTTTTATTGTTGCACCTTTTCCCTAACCCCCAGAAGGGAAAAAATGTAACACCAGGCAGTGTACTTGTGACAAACATTCACAGTCTAGTTAAAGTTTGTGGACAATAACATATGAAATGTGATGAGAAAATATGGAATGAATAAAGTACACTGGTAAAAAAAAAATTTGTTTACTAAATGAATTGTAAAATTTATACTGGTTAAAAGCAAATATATTGAACAAACTGTGCAAAGGGAAGCTGCCTTTGTACCAAATAGGGTAATAACAAACTGCCTCTTTGGCAGTGATATCTGTCACTGTCTGGGGGCTTGAACCCAGGTCTCCGGGGTGAAGGCTGAGGAGTTTACCATTGAGTCACACAGGCGATAGAGGCCTGTAGACAAACTACAGGAGGAACACAAGGCTGGCAATCAGATAAATGTAGCAGGGATTTATTTGTAGTGTGCGCTATGAGGCTGAAAGTTCAGTATAATGGGACAGGTGTTAAAGTTAATATGTCCACTTTTATTGTTGGAGGCTCAGGTACAAACCTGTTTGTGGGAATTTCAGTCCTAAACAGAAGAAATGTGAAACCATACAACCTCTTTGACACTCAAGGCCAGGTTTTCTTTTACTAACTGCTGTCATCATCATCATCATATAATCAGAGGTGTCAAGTAACAAAGTACAAATACTTTTTTACCTTAAGTAGAAATTTTGAGTATCTATACTTTACTGGAGTAATTATTTTTCAGCCGACTTTTTACTTCTACTCCTTACATTTTCATGCAATTATCTGTACTTTCTACTCCTTACATTTTAAAAATAGCCTCGTTACTCCTATTTTATTTCAGCATGTCATTAAAAAAAATAAATCGTGCCATTAGGCGTCCGGTCTTCGTATGTCGCTAACTCAGTTAGCTGGATTTGATTGTTATGTATTTGTCTTGTCTTGGATTGTTTCATTCTTCAATGCGCTTCTCGCATTTGCTGTCATAGTAACATGTCCGTAAGCTTGAACCTGCTCTGTAGCAGGCAGGTTTATTTCATGTAAACAGGATTTAGGCTGCGCTCTTGGCAGGTTATGATTGGTTGAAATGGAGAGGTCACATCTGATTGGTTAAAGAGCTCGACTGACGCGGACTGACTCATGTGGGAAAAGTATCTTGCATATATACTAGGGATGTAACGGTATTGTAAATACTGTCGTACCGCAATAACTGTCACGGGCGGTTCACAGATGATTGAGTGGCAATGAACCCAATAGCAGACAAACAGGAATTAAGTGATAAAAAGTAGTATTTAATCCTTTAATGTTTATATATATATATATATATATATATATATATATATATATATATATACCAGAGCTTGGGTGAGTCACTGCAGCAGGAGCAGGGGAGAGAAGTAGTGGCTGTGTGTGCTTGGTGACTGGGGAAGCCCTTAGTGACGAGAGAGGAGGCGGGGCTATGACGCGGGGGAATCTCCACAATCCCGGAAGCCGAACACGGGCAATCTTTTCGTGTTCTTGCGATTCGTTCCTTATTATCAGTTCGCTTAGTAGGTACGATGGAGTGCAACAGATTATTCTCTTCTGTGAGTGTGAAGATAAAGTGCTCACCGTGGATGTCTTTTCTCCGTGAACACGAGAGTGCTCGAAAGCGGGGTGATCGCGTTGGAGGAGGAAGCCGACTGATGAAGGAGGCGAAGTGGTGGCTAGAAGAATCGTCTTTATCCATGCAAGGGTCGGTATCCGGAAATCCAGCAGCGAGAGCGAATGAATCCAAATCGTGAGTACAAATCCGAAGTCTTGAAAACAGGCGAGGTCATACACATTAATCAGTCCGACAACAGCAGAGGTACCAGGAGGGGCGTAGACAAGAGAGAAATCCGAAAAACAGGCAGGGTAGACAACAGGCTAGGTAGACTAGAAAATCACTTGGACAAAACAAACGCGAGGCACACGAGTAAGATACTGCGGCACTGGATGGCTTTCTCAGCGTGCTTAAAAAGCCTAGAGGTGATTGCATGATCGGTTACAGGTGTGCTAGAGCGGCAGGTGAGCTTGCTGGGGAAAAACCTGGAGTGGAATTCTAGGGTCTGGAGGTGCTGGGTTGATCTGGCTGGTATGTGACAGTACCCCCCCTCCTACGGACGCCGCCTGGCGTTCTGGCTGGTGCGTTAGGATGTTGTCTGTGGAAATCCTCAATGAGAGATGGATCCAAAATTAGTTTTGACGGAATCCAGCTTCTTTCCTCTGGGCCATAGCCCTCCCAATCTACTAGGTACTGGAGGCCCCTGCCTCGTCGCCGAGCCTTCAGCAGTCTTCGTACGGTGAATGCTTCACCACCATCGATGACTTGGGGAGGAGGAGCTGGGCGGGAGGGTGGATTTAGTGGGCAGAAGACCAGAGGTTTGATCTGGGAGACATGAAATGAGGGGTTTATCCGACGCATAGTGGAGGGAAGGCGGAGTCTGACAGTGCAGGGATTGATGAGTTTAATGATTGTAAATGGGCCAAGAAACCTGGGGGAAAGTTTCCGAGAGACGGTTTTGAGGGGGATATTACGGGCAGACAACATGACCCTTTGGCCCACTCGATAGGGCGGTGCCCTGGAACGGCGTCGATCGGCTTGTCGTTTGAAGGCCGAGACAGTCTGGCGGATCTTTAATCTTGCATTTAGCCAAGTTCTTCGGCATCTATGAATGAAGGCTTGAACCGAAGGGACCGAAACCTCCTCTTCCTGAGGAGGGAACAGGGGAGGTTGGTACCCAAGGGAGCACTGAAAGGGTGAGAGACCGGTACCTGTCGTAGGCAAGGAGTTGTGGGCATATTCGATCCATGGAAGCATCCGGCTCCAGGAACGAGGCTCCTTAGAGGTCATACACCGGATGGCTGTCTCCAGGCTCTGGTTGGCCCGCTCCGTCTGCCCATTAGTTTGTGGGTGATACCCCGAAGATAAGCTGGGCGTAGCACCGATTAGTTTGCAGAAGGCGGACCAGAATTTTGCTGCAAACTGGGGTCCCCGGTCCGATACAATGTCCATCGGGAGTCCATGAAGTCGGAAAACATGAGTAATCAGCAGGTCCGCCGTCTCTTTGGCAGTGGGGAGACCAGAGAGGGAAACGAAGTGAGCAGACTTGGAAAAACGATCCACGACAGTGAGAACACAGGTGTGACCTTCGGACTCGGGGAGCCCAGTGACAAAATCGAGGGCAATGTGGGACCAGGGTCTGTGCGGGATTGGAAGAGGCCTAAGGTGACCGGCAGGTGGTTTGTTGCTGGTCTTGTTCCTTGCGCAGATGTCGCAGGCACTTACGAAGCGACGGATGTCGTTTCTCATGGTGGACCACCAGAAGCGTTGCTGGACAAGGGCCAGTGTACGCACCGCCCCTGGGTGACAGGCCAGCCTTGAGCCATGTCCCCATTCCAGGACATAAGGCCGTTCTGCCCTCGGGACAAAGAGTTTGCCTGTTGGTGTCTCTGGGGGGCCGGACCCCTGGTTGAGTGCTGTTCTGACTCGTGACTCGATGTCTAGTAGTGTCACCCCTACCAGACATTGGGGAGGCAAAATTGTGGCGTCGGCTGTGTAACTCTGGACTGGTGAAAACTGACGGGAGAGCGCATCCAGTTTGGTGTTCTTATCGCCCGGGCGGTAGGACAGGGAGAAATTGAAGCGTGAAAAGAACAGAGACCACCTAGCTTGTCGGGAGTTGAGACGTTTGGCGGTTCTTAAATATTCCAGGTTCTTGTGGTCTGTCCAGACCAGGAACGGAACCTCGGTTCCTTCCAGCCAGTGTCTCCACGCCTCCAATGCCAGTTTTACAGCCAGTAGTTCTCGATCCCCAATGCCGTAGTTTCTCTCAGTGGGTGAGAGTCGGCGGGAGAAAAAACAGCAGGGGTGCAGCTTGTTGTCCTTGGGGGATCTTTGTGATAGCACCGCCCCTACCCCAGAATCTGAGGCGTCCACCTCGACCATGAACTGAAGGGAAGGATTAGGCTGTTGGAGAATTGGAGCTGACGTGAAGAGTGTCTTCAGTTCTTGAAATGCCCCGGCTGCTTGTTTAGTCCAGATAAATGGGCTCTTTACTGAGGTCAAGGAGGTGAGTGGCATGGCTACAGAACTATAACCACGGATAAATCGCCTGTAAAAATTGACGAAGCCCAGAAAGCGCTGGAGGTCTTTACGAGTGGTTGGAAGGGGCCAGTCAGTAACCGCTCGCAGCTTGGCGGGGTCCATCTGGATCTTGGAGGGAGCAATGATGAAGCCCAGAAAGGAAACAGTGGTGCGATGAAACTCACATTTCTCAGCCTTGACGAAGAGTTGGTTCTCAAGAAGCCTTTGAAGCACCTGGCGAACGTGTCTTCTGTGTTCTTCTATGGAGCGAGAGAAGATGAGAATGTCATCCAGATAGACAAAGGCGAATACGTTGATGAAGTCTCTAAGGACATCGTTGACCAAGGCTTGGAAGACTGCCCGAAGCGTTGGCCAGACCGAAAGGCATTACGAGATATTCATAATGACCCGATGAGGTGTTAAAAGCGGTCTTCCATTCGTCTCCCTCTCTGATTCTAACAAGATGATAGGCACTACGGAGATCCAACTTGGTGAAGACCTGGACCCCCTGCAGGAGGTCAAAGGCTGTTGACATCAGGGGTAGGGGATACCGGTTTTTAACGGTGATGTCGTTAAGCCCTCTGTAGTCAATACAGGGGCGCAGGGACCCGTCTTTTTTGGACACGAAGAAGAAGCCTGCCCCGGTGGGTGATGATGACGGTCAGATGATGCCGGCGGCTAATGATTCTGAGATGTACTTATCCATGGCTCCCCTTTCATGTTGGGAGAGCGAGTAGAGACGCCCCCGTGGTGGAGTCGTGCCAGAGAGGAGGTCAATGGCGCAGTCATAGGGTCGGTGTGGAGGTAGAGAAGTAGCCCGGGACTTGCTGAAGACCGTTCTGAGATCAGAGTAATCACTTGGGACCGAGGAGAGGTCAGGAAACTCCTCAGGGGAGGCTATTACTGGAGAGGGACTGAGCGCCGACTTAAGACATGATGCTAGGCAGAGGGGGCTCCATCCAAGGACGGTATTGTTCTGCCAGTCTATTTGTGGGTTGTGGCGGATGAGCCAGGGTCGTCCAAGAATGAGCTGGGCTCGAGCTTTTGGCATGACTAGGAATGATAACTCCTCCGAGTGGTTCCCGGATGTCCCCAGTATTACCAGAGCGGTTCGCCGGGTGATAGGGGGAAGGAGTGTCCCATCGAGGGCTCGGACAGACAATGGCGGTTCCAGGAGAACGGTTGGCAAATGCAGTTCCTCGACTTTTGAAGCACTGATTAAATTCTGATCCGAGCCGGAGTCGACGAGAGCGTGAAGCACGTGGGAGCGACTGTCCCAAAGTAGCCTGACGGGGAGAAGTGAGCGGTTCCTAGGCGATTGGTTTTGGCATGCCCCCTCCAGTGTGCCTATGTTCACTGGGGGGGCCTTGCTTTTTAATGGGCACTGGAGACGTAGATGTCCGAGTTGCCCACAATAAAGGCACGCCCCCGTCTGAACCCGACGTTGTCGCTCATCTGGTGAGATCCAGGTTCGTCTGATCTGCATGGGTTCGCCTGGAGAGCCGGCGGAGGGGATTGGTGCCAGAGAAATGTTGGTCTGGGGTTGGAGTTGGTTAGGGGCGCGAGGTCTTTGTCTGAGACGTGCATCCACTCGTCCTGCTAAATCCATTAGACCATTCAATTCTTCAGGGAGCTTTTGGGAGACTAACTGATCCTTGACTGGTTCTGAGAGTCCGCTCATGAAGGTGTCGTACAAGGCCTGGGTGTCCCACTCAGTAGCTGCCGCCAAGGTTCGAAACTCGATGGCGTAGTCATAAGCAGACCTAGAGCCCTGGCGAAGCTCCAGCAGTTGCCTCGCGGCCTCTCTTCCTGCGTAGGAACGATCAAAGACCCTCTTCATTTCCTCAGTGAAGGTATTGAAAGTGACGCAACAAGGGTCGTTAGCATCCCAGACGGCAGTCCCCCACTCACGGGCTTTATCTGTGAGGAGGGTGATGATGTACGCCACTTTAGAGCGTTCGGTGGGGAAGGTAGAGGGTTGTAGTTCCAGTGACAGAGAACACTGAGACAAGAAGGAGCGACATGTTCCGGGGTCGCCATTGTATGGTTGAGGATTGGGTAGGCGAGGTTCATGTCGTGGTAGGGACGGTTCGCGTCGAGCCGGGGGTGCCGAGGTAGAAGGAAGAACAGTGCATATCTGTTGGAACTGAGCCGACAGCTGAGACAAGGCCTGGGAGATCTGCTGGAGACTTTGCTGCTGAGAGTTGATCAAAGCTCCTTGCTGAGCGACAGCCTGATGCAATCGGGCATCAGAATGTACATTAGATCTGAGCTGATGTCTGGTTCGAAGGCTAGATCTAGGGCGAGGAATGTCCGCTGGGTCCGTCATGGCCGCAGTATACTGTCACGGGCGGTTCACAGATGATTGAGTGGCAATGAACCCAATAGCAGACAAACAGGAATTAAGTGATAAAAAGTAGTATTTAATCCTTTAATGTTTATATATATATATATATATATATATATATATATATATATATATATACCAGAGCTTGGGTGAGTCACTGCAGCAGGAGCAGGGGAGAGAAGTAGTGGCTGTGTGTGCTTGGTGACTGGGGAAGCCCTTAGTGACGAGAGAGGAGGCGGGGCTATGACGCGGGGGAATCTCCACAATCCCGGAAGCCGACCACGGGCAATCTTTTCGTGTTCTTGCGATTCGTTCCTTATTATCAGTTCGCTTAGTAGGTACGATGGAGTGCAACGGATTATTCTCTTCTGTGAGTGTGAAGATAAAGTGCTCACCGTGGATGTCTTTTCTCCAGGAACACGAGAGTGCTCGAAAGCGGGGTGATCGCGTTGGAGGAGGAAGCCGACTGATGAAGGAGGCGAAGTGGTGGCTAGAAGAATCGTCTTTATCCATGCAAGGGTCAGTATCCGGAAATCCAGCAGCGAGAGCGAATGAATCCAAATCGTGAGTACAAATCCGAAGTCTAGAAAACAGGCGAGGTCATACACATTAATCAGTCCGACAACAGCAGAGGTACCAGGAGGGGCGTAGACAAGAGAGAAATCCGAAAAACAGGCAGGGTAGACAACAGGCTAGGTAGACTAGAAAATCACTTGGACAAAACAAACGCGAGGCACACGAGTAAGATACTGCGGCACTGGATGGCTTTCTCAGCGTGCTTAAAAAGCCTAGAGGTGATTGCATGATCGGTTACAGGTGTGCTAGAGCGGCAGGTGAGTTTGCTGGGGAAAAACCTGGAGTGGAATTCTAGGGTCTGGAGGTGCTGGGTTGATCTGGCTGGTATGTGACAATAACACTTTATTTTGATAATACCGTGGTCGCATGACGGTAAAATGATAGGTCCCCTGAGAAAATTTTGCTCAGGCAAATGGAGTGAACGGGAAGTAGCGGGAACTACAATTCCCATCAGCCAAGGCGTGGCCATCATCTTTTGCGGTCTGTTGTCGCTACAGATCCAGTAGCATGTCATCGGGAACCTTTATTGGAATGTAAATGTACATCCAAGCTTAGCTGCAGGAATCTGTGAGAGCAACATACAAGAAAATTAGAAAATCAGGCCATACAAGTAACAATTACCCTTGTATGGTTGTCTACAATGAACATTAGTGCTGTCAGAATGAATGATTAATCAAAGCGATTCGTAAAAAAAAAAAAATAAATAAATAAATAAAAATTATATATATATATATATATATATATATATATATATATATATATATATATATATATATATATAGATAGATAGATAGATAGATAGATAGATAGATAGATAGGTATGTGTGTGTGTGTATACAGGTTACCAATGACATGCCTCTGAAGTTTGACTTTTTGCACCATTAAAATACTTATCATAACTAGTTATCATGGCCCGGTTTCTCGAAAGCTTCTTATCTCTAAGTAGTTCTTAAGTCGTACCTTAACCTCTCTCTTAACTTTATGGCGCATTTCTCGAAACGTTCTTACGCTAAGTATCTCTTAGCTAAGTCAGACGTTCGTAAGGTTGGTCTGGACCAACCTTAACTCATACTTAGCGTAGTTTCAGCTCAAGACGCTAGTCGCCGCCACTGAGCAGCAGTCTTTATAAATCAGCGGTGTATGTAAACACATTATGGCACGTTATCAAAGTCGTATTAATGATGGAATATACTGTAGACCTGTTTAAGAATATTATTTTATTTGATATCAGAACTAATAGAGTGACTTTTAATTAGCCTTTTTCATAATGTGACTAATGCATTAAAATTGCCAATCACAATTAATATTAAACAGCTGGCGAACAATTAGGCAGCGATACAGCGTGGTGTTGTGTTAAACTGAAGACGGTGCGGTCCGTTGAGCCGTGTGAGTCATGTACATTTTTCCTTTAGACAAAACTTCAGCCCTTTTCATATTTTCCCCGTGGTCGTTATTAAAAAATATATTAAATAAACGTTTTGCCTTTCAAGGCAACAGATTATGGAGCTTCTTGAGCTGCTCAGACCTGCGCGTGCCAGACCAAGGCGTCGTACTTACTGTACACTCCCCGTCCCGATGTCCAGCTGCTCGCTGCTTTTTGTTTAAAATATGTTTCATTGATCATTAGCCATTATCCATGACTTTATGGGTTTTTCTTTTGACACGTTTTATTTTTATGAAATTTGATTTAGTTAAATGAGAAAATAACCTTGGGAGTTTCAAACCCCGCATCCATTCATGTTTCTGGGTGATTGTAATGTTTAATACCCCTACAGTATTCACTTATGCGGTTTGACTCGCTGTGAGATGCGGTGTGTTATACCCCTCTCTCACCTGCACGGTCTTGTGCTGTGGCCGTAGGCTTGATCATGATTCACCCCGAGTTTTTGCGCTGTGATTACGTTTCCATCTTTCCGCGTGAAAAATTCAACGTTTAATTTTTTGCTGGTCCTCGCGGTAGCTTGCAGACTTTGCAGAACGTCGCGGAACGTTAAAGGAACGTCGTGGGCAATCGCGGCAGCTCACGGAGATGAGTCAGGCCACACAGGTGAGAGAGGGGTATTAGGCACCGTGATTTGCCTCGAGCGACCAGCGCCCGACGGTCCGCGAAGATCTGCCAGGTCCGCGAGCTTCCGCATGTTTATTTTTTTTGCGTGGTAAGATGGAAACGTAATAACAGCACCAAAACTCGCGCTGAATCATAATGAACCGCACTTACGGCCCCGCGTAGGTGAGATAGAGGTATTAAACCTCCACCCTGTCATCTCATCGTATTCATTCCATAAGTGCGCTATACAACCCCAACAACTGACACTTCACATTGTTTCTGAAGCTGGTGAAGAGTGTTATCAGCTGTTTGTCCATCAACTATGATTGTAAAACCCCGTTCGTTTCACTGCCCATGTTACATGAAAATATTATATATTATATTATTATATTAATTAATATTAATTTATATATTTGTCTATTATGACATGTTATTGTTAAGTTAACCCATGTCGAAATAAACGCTATTAAAAGAATTTAGTGCAATGTTTAATTTGCATAGAAAGTGCCGTCTTTCTTAACACTGTCATGCAAAAGGAGTCAAAAATCGATTCCAGAGCCACCGATGTCCGCTAATTCAGGACCTTCACTGTAGACAGCGCCTTGTAACGTCGGACGTAAGAGGCAGCGACTTAAGAAGACTCCTAAGAGACAGTTCGAGAAATACACTTAGAAAAGTTATCACTTAACGTAAGATATATCTTAAGAGTCTTCTTAGCGCGCGAATAGTGTGCGTTATCGAGAAACCGGGCCCATATCTTCTTCTCCATAAAACATGTTAATGCTCAGTAGTACACATATATGGTTCTTTAATGTATTTGCATTGTACTAAAATGCATTCTTTTTCAATTGCCATATACAGTATCCCAAATCACTATGGCCGTTAAAAAATACAACAAAAAAACAAAACAAAATTTTTTTTTTAATGAGGTGTTAGTGTACCGTCGTATATAGGCCCGTGGCACAGCCTAAGCTTTTATCTTTAAGGCTTTTTTTCCCCCTCACGTTACTTTTACTTTTTTTTTAGTAAAAAGCTTGAGTTGATGCTTCAACTTCTAAAGAAGTCTTTTTAAACCTTAGTATCTATACTTCTACTCAAGTAATGAATGTGAATACTTTTGACACCACTGCATATAATTATGGCCTTTAAAACTACATTTAATTACAAAGTTAATACTCTCTCTCCAATTTCTATTAAATTTTTTTTCTATGTTGGAAAAAACTCTCTTTTATCTTTAGTCTTAGAAAAAAACTCATGTGATTTTTATTTTTCCTCATAGTTTTATTTTCCCATTTTTGCCATCAAGTATAAATGATTCTGTGTCCTTGTACATTTCACAGTAATAAAAAGGTTATGTTAATAAAATCTCTAAAAATTGTTTCCTGTTAATAAAATCTCTAAAATTCAGATACACAAGTTAGACAAATCAAAAATAAATGAACATCTATTCATTTTGTCTTAAATTTACAGTATTTACAGTAATTTAAGTTTATTTCACAAATATAAATTAGCATTTGAATAACTGAATTATATTTTTGATACATTTCAATTAAAATATTTGGCAATGGAGTAATTACACTGATTAGTTTGAAGAACTACAATTATCACTCATTCCAACTCAATATTCTTTATGTTTAACAATACAAATTTAAATAATTGAGTAAATTGCCCCATGCAAGTGCTCATGGGAAGTAGTGATGGGAAGTTTGAATCATTTTAGTGACTCGGTTCTTTGAATCTTGTTCATCAAAATGAACAAATCTTTTTTTGAGTCATTTCGTTCATTTCATTTCTGAAATAAATTAAAATGTTGCGTTTTCAATAAATAAGACTCCCAATACGTCTACATACACAAATTTTGGCTATAGTTACAGTTATAAAATATTACAATGTAACTAAGGACATGTTATAATAAACAGAATGAGCAGCTCACCTCTTATACCTCTTTAAATAATTTCTGTCATATTGAATTTTCACCTGCACAACACACAAGATGTTATATCATTTCTATCTGTTATCGCCCAGATGAGGATGGGTTCCCTGTTGAGTCTGGTTCCTCTCAAGGTTTCTTCCTAATGCCATCTCAGGGAGTTTTTCCTTGCCACCGTCGCCGTCACCCTTGGCTTGCTCATCAGAGAAATTTCATTCATTCGTCTCATTATTATTATCTGCACATTTTTCTCACACATCCACACTTCCAATTATTTTCTTTTCTATAATTATTACTATTTGTTTTTATTTATTTATTTTCTATTATTATTATTATTTTATTTATTTATTATTATTATTATGATTTGTTAAATTTCTTTAATTTTTGTGAAGCTGCTTTGAGACAATGACCATTGTTAAAAGCGCTATATAAATAAAATTGAATTGAATTGAATTGAATTATACCTTCCAATCTGAGTCGTTCGTTCTTTTACATTTACATTTAGGCATTTAGCAGACGCTCTTATCCACAGCGACTTACATTTTTATCTCATTACACATCTGAGCAGTTGAGGGTTAAGGGCCTTGCTCAAGGGCCCAACAGTGGCAACTTGGTGGTTGTGGAATTTGAACCTGGGATCTTCCGAACCGTAGTCCAATGCCTTAACCACTGAGCTACCCCTGATTCTTTTGAATCTATTGCGCCACATAGCGTCTATGGGAGTCACGTGTCAAAACAACGAACGACTCTGGACTCGAAGACCCACTAGCACAATCGTTCAATACTGTTTCCTTTTTACTGCACTGCATAGCGTCTATGGGAGTCACGTGTCAAAAGAACGAACGACTCAAGACTTGAAGACTTATTGCTGACAATCGTTCAATACTGTTTCCTGTACAGTTGAACCTCGGATTACGAGTAATGCGATTTACGAGTGTGTAAGTATATTATAATCAATGTAAGCTTATTTTAATCAACATATACTTATGCAGGCAGACATATAAAAAGAATTTTAAAGAGAAAACAGAAGTAAGTAAAAAAAACGAAACTTGCCTATGCAGCTAAGACTAGGGAGTATGACAGGTCGTAAAACATAGACAAGATAAGGCACCAGGTGCCGGACTTAGCAGAAACTGGGCACACACACATACCCAAATGGAGGATTAAAACTGGTGTTAGATGAAAGCAACTCGCAGATAACCAAATGAGGTAATGGAAGACCAGAAACTAAATAATTGATCGAAACTAAAATAATGAGGGAAAGAACGTGTGGTCAGGCCATAAAAACCCGGGTGCACAGGAAAGCTATGTAGTAAATCATTTATCGAAACTAATATCTGACATATTTGTGTGCGAGATGGGGAATTCCTGGGCAAAACAATATGTGTGCCTGCGTTAATAACCATGAGTGTGCGTAGACTGGTACGAGCTGATAAAGAAGAGACACAGAAAACAGGCTTTATGAATAACATATTTTAATAGGAGTAGACACAGAATAAAAATGTGTATCTACATGGTAATAACATAAAGATTACAAAAGTATAAAGGGCCCAAACATTAAAATACAAAAGCATAAGGGGCCAGGGTAAAGCATCAACAGAAATAACATTACATATCAAGCCTTCTCTGGCCTAGGGGAAGGTCAGTAAGGGGAATAAACACAGAAACCCCACGGTTTAACATAGACACAGAAGCCTGAGGAAAATCTGATTGAACACCAACGGAATTAGTTTCATTAGTCTGTGTACTAACAGACACGTTTAAATCAGTTTGAGTACTCACACTTACTTTAAATCTAGGCTGTCTGTTACTGTAGATGGAGCGGGAGTGCTGGACGTGGCCATCTCTGGCTGAAAAGAACAGTGAGGACTCTCAAAATCCAAGCGCCGTCTCTTAGAAGGAGCAGGCTTAGACTCATCCCTTTTAAAATAAGTACGCCCTTTATTTCGTAGATACTGTATCAAAGATCCAGACAACTAGGAAATCAGATCGGACAGGAGTCACGGAGACCAGATCCATAACAGGCTCAGTCGGGTTGTAGTCCTCAGAAGGAACACGATCTGAACTGTCCTGGCTGTCCGAATCATCCAAAGGGATGAAGTCATCAATGGAGAAGTCGCAGTTACGTAGCTATAAAATAGAATAACTGTTTAAAAAACATTGAAATGGGTAAAATAAGTAATATAAATAAATATAACTAAAGGGAGATGCTTAGCCATGACTGGTCTTTTGAGAAATGAGGAATAAACCAAAAACAAACAAAGAAAAAGCCTCGAAAACAAGCACCACCCCTATATTTTTTATAGAAAGGTACGAAAAGTGTAAAGATAATGGAAAATAATTTTTAATGAAAATTTATTTTAATGGAAAAATTTCACTGATCTGCTGAGTCAGAAACCTCTAAGCATCACTCTCATTTATAATTGAACTAAACCAATTGTAATTACATTACAGTGTTCTTTAGAATCATGCTAATGGTTAAAGAATTCATGTTAAAAGAACAAGCAATGTCTGCCATCTGCCACTGCTTTTCACTTGCAAAGTTTGCATGCTACACACACACACATGACAATGCACGTGATCTAACTCTGGCGATTGAACATGCGCTAATGTTTGCAAAAGTTCTTAGGAGTTCTTCGCAAAAGTTCTCGAATGTTTGTATATAGGAGACTTACGATATTGCAGACCAACTCAGAATTTTTTTGGGGGTTTACAATGTCAAATGGACTGACTTACTTTCCCCCATGAACGTCTTCACTAAAATACAATACAATGGTAATTATTTAGTAAGCTGTCCTACATTAGTATGAGAACATGCTGCTGATGAAATATGTGTGCTAAGTACTGTACGATTAACTAAAGCTATGAAATATAAAGATTTAGTAAATGTACAACATTTCTCTCAGAATTATAATTGGGAGAAAGTTATTAAAATTAAAATATTGAAGTGAAATATATTATATTATAACAAACTCAAATAATTCTTTTGATTGTGTAAAGCTGTTTTGAGACAATGTCAATTGTTAAAAGCACTATACAAATAAAATTGAATTGAATTGAATTATCTATGTTGTGATATGTAAGTAGAAGAAACTAAAACTGATTTACAATTGTTTTTTGTGTGAAACATGTTATATACTCAGCAAAAAAAGTAACGTCCCTTTTTTAGGACTGTGTATTTCAACAATAATGTTGTACAAATCCAAATAACTTTACAGATCTTCATTGTAAAGGGTTTAAACAATGTTTTCCATGCATGTTCAATTAACCATAATCAATTAATTAACATGCACCTGTGGAATGGTCGTTAAGACCTTAACAGCTTACAGAAAGTAGGCATTTAAGGTCACAGGTCTAAAAACGCAGGACACTAAAGAGACTTGTCTACCGACTGTGAAAAACACCCAAAGAAAGATGCCCAGGGTCCCTGCTCATCTGCGTGAACGTGCATTAGGCATGCTGCAGGGAGGCATGAGGACTGCTGATGTGGCTAGGGCAGTGGTTCTCACCGGGCGCGCCCCACTAGTGGGGAATACAGACATGACAGGTGGGGCGCAATGATCGGGAGGAAATTAGTGGAAAATAATAGGAAAGTACCTATTCTAATTCATGCTTTTCTTTATTGATAATGAGGAGAGTATGCTCAAAATTAAACAATCACACACAAATAAATGGATCATTAATACAAGTAAATTGAATTGAAACCTGCGCAACCCACTGGGCAGCGCTGCGCGACTCTGACAGAAATAAACCGCGCCGACCATCAAAATACATTTTACCCCGCTGGGTTGCGCACGTACAAACCAGGCATGGCAAGGCGGAAACAATATTAAACAGTCCTGACATTTTAGATAAATTGTTTTTAAATAAAACACAGTGAGTCGCGCAGGTTTGTGATTCGAGCGGTGCTGCGCGAATAAACCAGATCATCACTGCGCTATCCAGGTGGCCGCGCTGCGCTGTATTTGCGCAGATATTTGGTTCAATCGGGTGCCGCGGTTTCGTCCCACTTTTGATGTGTTTGGCTTCACATACACTTCGACAATGGAAGAAGACGGTGCAGCAGCAGTGAGTTTGCTTACATGTGACGAAACCAACAACGAGGAGATTGTAAAGAAAAAAGCTGCATCTGTGGTGTGGAATTGGTTTGGGTATAAGAAAAGTGATACGAATGAGATGAACGTGATTTGTGAGGTACACAAGTGCACTGTTTTAACAAGTGGTGGAAACACGTCAAACCTTTTCTATCATCTGAAATCCAAGCATCCAAACGAATATGGCCAAAGTAAAAAAAATGCGGCAAACCTCAACCTCACCTTATGTAAAACAGTTTCTTTGTGTTTTAATTTTTATTTATGCATTTTCAGATACAAATTGTTATATTGTGATATATATCGTTATCGAGGTAGAAGGCTATATCGCCCACCCCTAATGAAGCCTATCTTGCGCTTGGATTCATGTTTTGTGTCTTATACCGCTGGCAGCAGACCACATGAGACCCAACAAATTAGGAAGACACTTGGAGACAACACACTCCAGTCACGTTAATAAGCTACTCGACTTCTTTCAAAGAAAGCTGGCAGAATACAGATATATTAGCATACAGCAGGATAATCGCATGGTAACATCTGAATCAGTGAACAGCAAAGCATAAATGGCTTCATTCAAAGTTGCATACAGAATTGGCCAAAAAACTACAAACGATTGCTGAGCAGCTAATAAACATGGGGTCAATTATGCAAAGATAAGTGACAACGTAAGCCTTTTATAACAATTGCACGTGTATTTTTTTCTATTTTGAACTTGGTGTTGTTTGATCTCATTGGTTTAGAAATTTATATTTCAATAAACAGTAAACTTGGCCGATTTCGTTATTATTTTGTTGACAAGTGGGGCTTGAAAATTCGCTCACCCCCTTAAGTGGGGAATGACAGAAAAAGTTTGAGAACCACTGGGCTAGGGCAATAAATCGCCATGTCCGCACTGTGAGACGCCTAAGACAGTGCTACAGGGAGACAGGAAGGACAGCTGATCATCCTCGCAGTGGAAGACCACGTGTAACAACACCTGCACAGGATAGGTGCATCCGAATATCACACCTGCGTGACAGGTACAGGATGGCCACAACAACTGCCCGAGTCACACCAGGAACACACAATCCCTCCATCTCACAGCAAGAACTGGCAAATCTGGTCCAGTCCATGAGGAGGAGATGCACTGCAGTACTTCAAGCAGCTGGTGGCCACACCAGATACTGACTGGTACTGACTGATTTTGAGCCTCCCTTCATTCAGGGACACATTGTGAAACATTTTTACTTTATGTCTAATGGTGTTGACTCTTTTAGTGTTCATACAAATATTTACACATTAAGTTTACTGAAAATAAAAACAGTTGAAAGTCAGAGGACGTTTCTTGTTTTGCTGAGTATATATTTATACATATCTCTTTCACAGCACCAACACCACTAAAGATGAGAAGTTAGAATGGACACAAAACAGGAGGTAAATGTCAACTTTTTAAATGTTACAGAAGTATTAAATGTGTAACCATTGAATGAAAGATAGAAATGAAATGAAAACAAGACCTAAAATATTTCAATTTACTGAATCTAGAATATTACAGTTTTCCACTAGAATATACTACCATTAACTAAAGTAAAAAATTGATAAGTAATGCATAAATAAAGTTGGGAATAATTTTTATACAAGGGACAAAGACATGTACAAGGGACATTCAAGTCAAAGCTGGACCTTTGATTGTGTAGAATAACAGAACACACTTATTAGAGTAAAAGCTCTCTTTATTTTTCTCTATATGATTTTCTTTATATATGATGTTGTGCATTGTTCTGCAAGAGCAAAATGCTTTTGGTGATCAAAGCAGTCTGTTTTTTGTAAAAGCAATCCACTGGAATGTTCACTGGAATTTTACCAGCAATGGGCTCTGTAAAATCAAATCAGTTTTATGTCTTCGTTTCAGACAATTTTCATCACAAGTCCCGCTTTGACTTGAACACCACTCGTAGATCAGTGTGATAATGTATATTAGTCCAAAAAGAACTGAGAATGTCTGCACACTCATTTGTGAGGATCCCACAGTTTGTAGGAAAATGAAGTGTGAAGGTGTGCAATCTTTCAGATGCAAAATGTGACTCATTAGATTCTAATACAAAAGTCTACTTTCCACATATTAACTGTATAAGACTTGTGGCATGAGTATTGTTTGTGAGACTGTTTACTAATAAGATCAATTCAGCTCATTGTTTATGATCTTGTTACATGTCATTTGCAAAGTAAACCAGGGTGAGTTTAGACTTAATTTCTTGTCAGATTTGGCAAATAAATGTTTAATTAAAATGTTCATTGTCATGTCTTGTGTAGGATAGTAGACGCAGATGCAGGATGTCAGATGTCAAGCAAACTGAAGTTTTATTAACGTGTTTCCACCAACATAAATCTTTCTCTATAACAACACAAAAACATAAGCAATGACGCTCTACACCGTGGGCCCAGTTCGGCGTGCCAGCAGTCCTTAATGCGATGCAGAAACGGGCGTGGGATGTTTCAAAGAAGTCAGTCCTAAAAACACATAAGGGGTTCCAGAATTCCAAAACACAGAGATCATCAAAAGGCGCTTTAGTACTTGTGCACAACGGTGGACTGACAGGTGGCTACGGGGTCGGCTGGTTTAAATAGGGACACACATAGGGGATAAACAGGTGAATCTACTTACTGATAATGGTGCATGACATGGACACACAGACACACTAGGGGGAGACAAAGCGGCGGCTCAGTAGTCCGGGGAACCGGATCTTCTTCCCTGAGGCCGCGGTGGTCCAGATGTTACAGTACCCCCTCCCCCAGAACCAGCCTCCCGAGGGAGGCGAGGGCGCCCCCTTCGCGTGGCTGGAGGGAGCGAAGACCTA
Organism: Channallabes apus; assembly: GCA_030522415.1. Lineage (NCBI taxonomy): Eukaryota > Metazoa > Chordata > Actinopteri > Siluriformes > Clariidae > Channallabes > Channallabes apus. The sequence goes on along the minus strand of CM060107.1, from coordinate 42,958,465 downwards.
CCCGGTTGATGGGGCTGGGCCGGAGGTCGCGGAGCTAGACGATCCGGCCGTGCCCTGTGAAATTCTGAAATGAGTTCCCGACTGAGTATGTCTCGTGCCGGAACCCAGCTCCACTGCTCCGGGCCGTACCCCTTACATTCCACTAGATACTGCAATGCCCCCGCTCTCATCCGTGAGTCCAGTAGTTCTTTGACTTGGAACACGAAGGCACCCCCTATGCCCACAGCCCCAGGGAGTGAAGGCTCCGCTGCTCCTTCGTCCAGCGGACCCCGGACCACTGGCCTGAGAAGAGAGATGTGAAAGACAGGGTTAATGTGTAAATGTGTAGGGAGTGTGAGTCTATATGCTACTGGGTTCACTTGTGCTGCAATGGGAAATGGACCGATGAATCTGGGGGAGAGTTTCTTGCAGGGGAGGTTAAGGTGAAGGTCCCGTGTCGAGAGCCACACCCGATCGCCTACCTGGAGCGGAAGACTTTCCCGTCGTCGTTTATCGGCATATATTTTGAAACGCTGCACGGCTCGGGAGATGGTTGTGTGTGCGTCTCCCCACACTCTCTCCGCTTTCTTAAACCACTCGTCCACCATAGGTACATCGGTGGGAGTGCCATCCCAAGGACACAGCGGGGGTTGGTATCCTAATATACACTGAAACGGCGTTAGGCCGGTAGAGGAATGGCGGAGTGAATTTTGTGCATATTCCACCCAGAGTAGACAGTCCGCCCATTCGTGTTGTCTGCTGCTACAATATGCTCGAAGATATCTCCCGAGTTCTTGGACAGTCCACTCAGCCTGCCCATTCGATTCGGGGTGATAGCCTGACGTGAGGCTAACTGTGGTCCCCAACTTCTGAAAGAAAGCTCTGGCTCCGGATTTGTAATAGGCTCCGGCGACGGATAATAGCGGGAGAGCGCATCCGCTTTGATGTTTTTTGAGCCGGGGCGTACGTTATAATAAATCTGAAATGCGTGAAAAAGAGTGCCCAGCGGGCTTGACGTGAGTTCAGTCTTTTTGCCTGTTGGAGGTACTTGAGGTTACGGTGATCCATGAGTACCGTGAATGAGTGTTTCGCCCCCTCCAGCCAGTGTTGCCACTCCTCTAACGCCGCTTTTACCGCCAGCAGCTCTCTGTTACCGATATCATAATTACGCTCGGCAGGTGTTAATTTCCTAGAAAAGAAAGCGCACGGGTAGATTTTCTCGGGGTGGCCTTGGCGCTGCGACAGCACTGCTCCTAACCCTACCTTGGACGCATCGACCTCTACTATAAAGAGCTTATCCAGGTTCGGTAATTTTAAGATAGGCGCTGTGGTGAATGCTGTTTTGAGACGTGCAAACGCCTCGCGCGCTTCCACTGGGAACTCGCGGAGGCGTTTCGGCTTACCTCTCAGTAGTGAAGCCACCATGCTAAAGCCCCGGATAAATCACCTATAAAAATTGGCAAACCCCAGGAATCTCTGTAGCTCCTTCATTGTCGTGGGTTCCGGCCATTGTTGCACCGCCTCGACCTTGGCCCTATGTGATAGCCGAGAAATGCCACCTCCCGCTGATGAAATGTGCATTTCTCTGCCTTCGCATAGAGCCGGTGTTTGCGCAGACGATGAAGGACGGCCGTTACATGACGGACGTGTTCTGCATATGACCGTGAATATACTAGGATGTCATCTAAGTATATTATGACAAAACGGTTATACATATCCCGAAACACGTCATTCATGAACCCCTGAAACACCGCAGGTGCTTTTACCAGTCCATACAGTGGTTACAAAATTGGAATGGCGATCTCGCCGCGTATACCGCCGTTTAAAGGCAACAGCGGCCAAAATAAATCAGTTGCATTTCAAAGTCATTCGTAAAATGGCCGCCAGGTGGCGCAAAGTGACATTTTCATTCATCGCAGTAAATACAACAGTGATGGTAATTTCCACAACAAACATGAAAAATCTGAACCAGAGCTATTAATGTGTACTGTACAATAATGAGTAAAAAAAAAATTATAGTAGATTTATTAACTGAAATAAATGACCATATTTTTCAAGAGAATTTTCAAGCCCCACTCATCAAACAAAATTATAACGAAATCGGCCAAGTTTACTATTTATTTAAATATAAATTTATAAACCAATAAGATCAAATAACACCAAGTTATTATAATAACACAAAAACAATATTACAATATTTGTTATTTTAATATAAACTCGGTATCATTATCCTCCTTGTGTATGTGTAAAAAACATTTGATTTGTTCTATTTTTTATTCTGATAGTGTGCTCAATTTGTTTCTAGTAATTTATATATTTAAATTCGGATGCCTTTTACTGTTACAAATTTAACTCTTTGCAAAATAATAAAAATGTGTCTTGCTGTACAAGCCCTTGTGTTGTTGTTTGTGCTGCTGTTCTTTAATAATACCAATAATCAGATACAAACAGTCTGTCTAAACGAAAATTAAGCAATGCTTCTTAACTCATCATTATGTGGATATTTTTCATGTTCGTTGGATAAAGTATGTACTGTAATGATTTGGTCTACTCTGTACTGTATGTGCGTGAGAGAGAGGGGTGTCGCGGTCGTGAAACAAAGGCTCATTTCAGCTCATTCAGTTTCTCTGAATGGATAGGTGAGAACAGCTGATTCACGGTGAATAATTTGCATTTGAGTGTTGTCAATTGAGCCAAGTGAAAAGAAGACAACCATCAAGACGAACAACATATAAAACTGAGACAATATTTTAAAAAGAATCGCAATCAACCTGAACAGGTAAGCTGGAATAAAATCAGTAGCAGCATTAACTAAAGTAATTAGTAATTATTAGCTGCTACTGATTTTATGGACTCATCACGGTTAAATACGTTGGTCACATGCCAGCTGTATAAGCCGGTTACGGGACTCATTACGGTTGTATATCGTGCTCTGAATAATACATTTTTTTGTTTGCTGTTTGTTTGCTGAGTAAAATTAAAATAGAACAATTTTTTAAAACAGCATCATCCAGGATTCGAACCAACGCTTTGTAAACCCCTGACCGAGCGCTCTAACCACTACACCAACCAGGCACTAAGAGACAACACACCTCCGTGACGTTAATAAGCCACTCGACTTCTTTGAAAGCAAGCGTTAAATAAGTAACGAAGTAAGCCTGTTATACAATTATACTATTTGCACGTGTATTTTATCTGTTTTAAACTTGGTGTCATTTGATCTTATTGGTTTAGAAATGTTTGTAAAAAAACTATTGTTATCAAAAATGTAACAGATGTAACACCGGACCTCATTACCCACAATGCATCTCCCGCACTGGACTACACTGCCGTAAACAGCTGTCGTAAATCAAAACTCCCGGTACTGCAGATGGCCACCACTTTTCATCAGTATAATGACACACACACACACACATACGCAGCAGCAGCAGACCGAGCCGTCACTCCCCTAAATTTAAAGAATACAAACTGGTTGCGTGCGAGTTTGCTGTTTTTCTATAGTATGCTGAAGCAAAATCAAAATACAACATTTTTTTTATTTTAATTTTGCTATAATTAAAATAAAAAAAATTTAAAACATCACCCCTTGGGATTCAAACCGGCGCTTTATGTATCACTGACCGTGGGCTCTAACCGCTACACCAAGCGAGCACTTAAAGGTGATGCACCCAAGTAACCTTAAATAAGGCAAGGTTAATAAAGCAAGCTCTGGATAAGTGACGAAGTAAGCCTGTTATAATAATAATTTGGTGTTATTTTTATCTTATTGGTTTAGAAAATTATATTTAAATAAAACCATACACACTTCTTTTCTAATTACACGTGATAAAATCTAAAGGCTCACTGTGTTAATATTTATTGTGCTTAAATTTGATCTTAATAAGATTTGATTTAATTTGAATTCTACATTTGTACTATAATTATAGTACTGTGATTATGATTTCGATCAACTACAGTGTTTCACTTGATGTTATCGGCTACTACGTGTATTATTTAATGGGACACGTCTCATTAATAAGACAGAGAATGTAAGGCATGAGGCGTCAGTCTGTAGTTATATAGCGCCACTCAGTGGTAAAAGCAAGCAAATGCACAGCAAATGCACATGCCGTAATGCGGCGGCGACGTTAAATACGACGCTCCGATTTTGTAACAACTGTATGCCATCACGTTATTCTGGTAATGACCAGATGTAGTGCTAAACGCATCTTCCATTCATCACCAGATGTTGGTCCAGATGTTACATTAATCTGTGTATTGTTTCTTTGTATAAATTTGGTGTCATTAGATACATTGACCTGAATTAAAATACCGCTTCAGTAAAGGGTAAATATAGTAAAAAATAATAATAATAAGTGTATCATATTAATTCTGTGATAGAGCAGTATGAATTAAATGCAGTTAAACTATTTGGTAAATGTAGCACATTTATTTGTTACATAATAGTCTAATTCTACCTTTCATTTCAGTTATATCTATTCAATTATTTTACTAATTTTCACTTAGGGTAACCATTGCATTAACTTCTGATTTTCATTACATTTACTCAATTTCATACATTATTGTACTAAATATAGTTATTCAGGTCTACTTAATTTTTTTACTGTCAATTCATGAAGTATATTTTACATGATTTGGCAACTTTTTGCAACTCAATATTTTTAAGTGTGAAGGTGTTTCACCAAACAAAAAAATACAACACAGTTTTAATTTTTACATTTACAGTTACAGCAATTCAAGTATTTTCCAGAAGTTTCGGATAGATGCTGATGTTCAGGTTGGTGCCACATGGTGAGGCTAGCTACCTTACAGAGATGATATCAAGCATGCATCAGGGTCGAAGGTACATTAAAGACTAGGTTTGTGGCATGTCAGATTCATTTTATTTATTTACAACCATAGCTGTAAGCATAAAGCTGCTGGTGTAAAGTTTTCTCAGTACACTATAACCACGATCTGACTGCCTGCTTCACGTCTGAAGCTGTGTGTGAACATGTACGAGTTTGCATGTTCTTCCCATGCTAGATTGTTTCCCTCTGGATACTCAGGCTTCCTCCTACAGTCCAAAGAAATGCTGATTAAGTTAATTGGCATTTCCTGCCCGTCATGTGTGTGTGTGTGTGTGTGTGTCCGCCTTGTACCCTAAGACTCCTGGGATAGGCTTCAGGCCCCCACAACCCTGTATATAGGATAAAACAGTAAACACAATTAATGAATTTATTTTTCTCTTCCTTCTTGTGGTCACCCCTAGTAAAAAAAGTATGCTAAGTATATTAAATCCTAGCATGCCAAAGCATACTTAAATGTACTTGCAGCCAGACTAATGACTACTGTAGTATACTTGAAGTTTGCTATTTTGGAACAACTAATTTTGTACTAAGTGTAAGGATTTCTTGTTTTTGCTAGACCCCGTCTAGTCAGTGCTTAGCCTGTATTTTGCTTCCCGCCTGGATCCAGGGAACCCCTCAATAATACACAAGTCCGTGCTCAGTGAGACGTTCCAAGTTTATTGTGGGAGACAGCAGTATATATACGCACACACACACAAAGAACCAAAGAAAAGGGTGCAGAAGTGTTTACATTTGGTCAGGAATGTTTAGAAAAGATAAGGTAAAGAAGAACATAAAATTGGGAGTAGCTCTGCATTTACGAGCGTTTAACAGTTTTACGACCTTTAACATAAACTACTATAGGATGTGTTTATTGAAAGTGCAGCTTGTGTCGAGGTAAGAGAAAGAAGTAACATTCTGTTCTCACGCACACAGAATATCATAAAACATACTAAAAATCAAATATTCCCTACACTAAGTGTATTTAAGTTGTAATTAAATTGTACAAAAGCACCATTTTAAGTGTATTAAGTATACTTTTGTGTGCTAAAGTGGAACAACTTTAAGTATACTTTAGTACACTTAAAGTATATGGCAGTGTGTGTACTAACGTACATACCTGACAGGAATTAATAAAATGTAAGCATATATTTAATGTATTATAAGTACATTACAGCTATTTTTACAAATACAAGATTAATATATTGTGAATATATTCTTATTACAGCATACAGAGTACAGTTCACCTCTCCCAAATGAAGCGGACAAGAAGGGGGCTAAATTATGTCTACCTGACTTTCTTACAAATAGGGCTGCAACTAACGATTATTTTGATAATCGATTAGTTGGCCGATTGTTTCGATTAATCGATTAATCGGATAAAAGCTAAACGCTTCTTTAATTTGACGTTTTGCTTATAATTATATATATATATATATATATATATATATATATATATATATATATATATATAACACTGTCAACTTGCCATCTGCATATATATCGATTAATTGGAGAAAAGCTAGACGCTTTAATTTGATGTTTTGCTTAACTATATAAAACCATAAATCAGGGTATTATTCATGTATAAAAGTAAACTTTAAAAAATGCAATAGCCACATAGAGTTTAATTATCTTTAATTTTGACATTTAAACCTTATTTTTGTAAATCAACATTTTTGTTTTTAACAGTAATACTGTTTAACAGTCATACTGTGTGTGTGTGTGTATATATATATATATATATATATATATATATATATATAGTTTTTAGAAAAATACACTGACATTCAGTTGTTAAGAATGACCTCAATTTTAAATTCTCTTAAATTAATTCAACTTAATAATAAGAATAGACTTCTAGATTATGATATTATTTTTAATTGAAGTGTCTACTACATCCTTTTCACGGTTTATTTCGATCCTCTCGTGTGTATTTTATCCTTTCTTTTGTCTCAATAAAAAAAAAATATATATAGACTATACTAGATATACTAGACTATATATGCTATACTAGACATTCTCGTAATACGGCGACGTAGGGAGAGAAAAAACTCGCCGCTATTGGGTTCACTCTGTTTATTTTGCCCTTTTTCCGCATTTCCCTGTGTATAGCCTGTAGGATCATGGGATATATCCGGTCCTCTGAAGTGTAAAATGAACGTGAAGAAAACGCACTAGAAGTGTTTTCCGTGCGATCGTTGGGGTTTGAACGCCAAGAAAAAGCTGCATGCAACGTTTTTTTTTTTGACACCGTATAACCGCGCAGCTGGACAATCGCACGTCACCAAAGCCCGTGTGAACTCTCTCGCTGACTCGTATGTGTAGAAAACCCTCGGCACTTCATCCGCGGTAACCGGACACTACGAACAGCAGAAAACGCTCGATTTTAACGCCCGATAAGAGGTGTTTAATGTAAATTGCTCCCATACCTTGGAGGACTTGGGGCGCGCGCTTTTTCCTGCAAACGCTTGTGTAAACTCCATTGCGCGAGCGACTGTGTATCTGTGTGTGTCTGTGTGTATTTGTGCATCTTGTGGTCGCGCTCCTCAATAACGTGAGCAGCCCAACTAATCGATAACGGCATTCGTTGACAACGAATATCATTATCGATAATTATCGATTTTATCGATCAGTTGTTGCTTACAAATAATGCACATTTCATTCATTATATTATAAACACACACCAGTAATTAGCACTTTTTTTTCATTTATTTAATTGTGTGAAATGGCAAATAAAAATAGGTAGGAGTCTAGGTAGGTACAGTAGGTAGGTAGGTAATAGGAGTCTCGCCCAGGGAGCAATTCAATGTAGAACCGTCACTGCTACGGAGCCATTATAACACAAGCAAAGTACATGCGATTAAGCAATAACACAATAGACAATACATTCTATAGCTTAAATTATGTACTTAATTACAAATTACCTAACAAAAACCATTAAATTTACCTTGTGCCGATGAAAATAAAATAATAACGATATGAACAAACGCACGCGATGATGCAGCTTCAGCTGTTAATTCAAACTAGAAACGGAGGACTGGGGAGCCAATCTGAGAACGGACAGTCCGAATCTGCCCGCATCCAGTCTCTGATTGGCTGGTGGGGCGCAGATTCTAGTCTCCGGTTGGCTGGAGTTCTAACGCTGCTGCAGTTGCAAGACTGAGAGAGTGCAAACATAAATGTTCTTGAACGGCAAAAGTGATTTTCAGCGCACAAAAACGAGTTGTGAGATGAGATCGCGCGTGCGTGGGAGAGAGAGATTCAGCGTGCAAAAACGAGTCTAAAAACGCGCGCACGAGAGAGTAGTGCACTAAATATAAGTACATATTAAAAATATTTTAAAGAATGTCTTTGAAAAAAGGAGGAAAAAAAACTCAGTAAAGAAATAAAAATTCAAATAGCCAACCAAAATGTTTGTGCTATCACAAGTCCAATACAAATGCACAATGGTTCCAAGAACAGAATTACAAAAAGAGCATCTTTGTAAATATCTAAGAAATTGAGTTGACAGAATAATATTTATACAACAATTTAAATGAGATTTGCCTCATCGTGTTAGTTAGAATAGATTTATTTGGCTAAATATCCGGTGTAGACTACTTCTCATTGAACTACTTGCCTATCAGAATGGAGCAAAAAAAAATTTGGGTCGTTAGTACTGTCACCTTACACCTCCCGGGTTGAGGGTTCGATTCCCACCTCAGGTCTGTATGCATGGAGTTTGCATGTTTTCCCCGTGCTTGGTGGGTTTCCTTCAGGTACTCTGGTTTCCACAGTCTAAAGACATGTAGGTTAGACTAATCGGTGTTTCAGTATGTGAATGAGTGTGTGTGCCCTGTGTTTGATTGGCACCCAGTCTAGGGTGTACCGCACCTACTGCTTTAAGTCTCCTGGGTCAGACTCTGATTACAGGATAGAGCAGTAACTGACTGACTGACTGAGTGTGGCTCTCCAAGTCGTAATTTCTGCTCGGAAACGTTTTTCTGAATTGTCCTGCCGTGATGTCATTTCAAAATGGAGGCACTCGGACTGGAAAAAGGAAGAATTAGAAATAATAGTATGATTTATTTATTTTTTTGCTAAATAGACATTTGAAATGTTATATTGTAAATATAAATCATAAAAATTCTGTGATACTTGTGATTCGACTTTATTCAGAAATTACTTCAACAACTTTATTTCCAGGTTTATATACAAAACATACTGTAACTGACAGTGATTAATTTTGTTTACAACTTCAGTCGGAAAAAAAATAGAGAGAATTCCATGTGGAAGGACTCCGAGTTCCCAGTAGATGTCAGGCGTCATTATGTCTCCCGGGTACAGACATAACGTCACACCACAAACATGAATAGCGACACATGCAGGAAGGCTCAGAGTGCAGCAGCAGTGCAGTGAGCAGAGCGGGAAAGTTTTATTCCTGGAGAAGTGAGACAGCGCGTGTCTGAGACTGAGTGAAGGAGAATGGAGATAGCGGAGAGAGAAGAGTGGACGGCCAGGCAGGGACAAGCAGCAACACTGCTGGGGACAGGACGCGTCCTGGAGCATCCAGACCAGCAGCAGTCCACCACCAAGTGCAGAACCGCTCACAGGAAAATCATCACTGCGGTAAGTCTGTTTACAGTCATTAGTGCATACAAACATCTCCTGTTGGGAAAGAAACCTACACAGAAAAAAAACGTTATCGAAAATTCATTTGAAGTTAGTTTCAGATTATTCTAGATTAAAAGAAAAAGTAACGTTAACATCTGCTTTCCAGATGTTTGCTGATCGAGCTGAAAGAGATTCATTGTGTGGTTGAGTTTGGAGACTGTATTTATCGCATATATAAAACATCAAACCTCTCTCTCTCTCTCTTTTTTTTTTTTACAGTAGTAAAAATGTGTTTTTCTGTCTCGCTGTGCTGTGAGGAATAACCTAGCGACTGCGTGGCACCCATGGTTGCCAGCTCCAGTATTTTTATTTATTTTGTTTTCCAGAAATAACATGAAACCTGAACGGCTGCCACTTAATTACTGTACTGTATATAAACGGGTGTTTGGGTGTAGCCTCCTGTCTAGTTAAACATACAGGGTGTTTGTTTCCATGCATAAACTTAGACATTCTGAAAAAACTTCATCCACATGATTGTAAACACACACACACACACACACACACATCTTTTCTACTCATATTGCACTTATTAAGCATTCAGTTGTGTCATTTAATATTAATTATGTTATTTCTCATATGTATGGACAGGGGTGTAAATTTAATTTAACAGTAGGGGGGGGGGGACAATAATTATACAATTTCTCATGAGAAATCTTTGAAGGGGACACAAATAATACAGTCAAATTGTACTTATAAAGATATGTCCCCACAGTGAAAAACTTTGCTTCTATCATTATTATTGTAGCATGGAGACTGCGCCATTATGGTTATTTTCAAAGTTTTTCTAAGGTTCAATGACAAAGCAGATTGTTCTTCAAAACTATTTATTGCATTGTTTGTTATGATGTTTACAGTCAAGCCATCAACATACAATAAAATGTAAACATGAGATCTAAACTAAAAACTACGCTCCCTGTGCTGGTGCTGGCAATATCATCTCTTTGTTCTGCTGTCTCCGGCTCCCTCCCTGGTCCTGAATCTGCCCCTTCCTCTACTCCCACTGTCTCAGAACAGACTGACTCCTGAAGCAGAAAAAATGCAGGAAAAGATGTTTTCCATACTCATAATAACTAACTTTGTTTACATTACACTTGTTAAACTGAAAGATCATACTGTAAATTGGTGAGCCTGTGATGTTCATCTACTGAACAGCCACAACTACGAAAACATTAAAGAAATTGTCCATTTATCTATGACACTGCAAGGCAAGTTTATTTATACTGTAGCACATTTCATACACAATGGTAATTCAAATAGCTTTACATAAAGAAAGTAAAACTATCAAAAAAAGAATCACAACAATAAAAACAAGGAATTAAAAAAAGGTTTAAAATTGTATTTAAAATTAATTAAGACACTTAGAACAGAATGGATATTGATTATACAAAAAAATACAATTTGGACGTAGCACAGTGCTCATTTAGTAAACGTACAGCTAAACAATATGCTAATTGTGGCCGTTAATGTTAAGTAAAAATTATGCCAAGCCGTCGCAAATTAAACAATGCATGGGAAACGGCGTTTGTCGTGTTAGTTGCAGTGCACTATGTAAACAAGCTATTGTAAACAAGCTAACGTTAACTAGATAAGTAATAATTTTTATCGCTAATATTCATGGGAAATTACAAACCGGATTCCAAAAAAGTTGGGACACTAAACAAATTGTGAATAAAAACTGAATGCAATGATGTGGAGATGGCAAATGTCAATATTTTATTCAGAATAGAACATAAATCATGGAACAAAAGTTTAAACTGAGAAAATGTATCATCTTAAAGGAAAAATATGTTGATTCCAAATTTCACGGTGTCAACAAATCCCAAAAAAGTTGGGACAAGGCCATTTTCACCACTGTGTGGCATCTCCCCTTCTTCTTACAACACTCAACAGACGTCTGGGGACCGAGGAGACCAGTTTCTCAAGTTTAGAAATAGGAATGCTCTCCCATTCTTGTCTAATACAGGCCTCTAACTGTTCAATCGTCTTGGACCTTCTTTGTCGCACCTTCCTCTTTATGATGCGCCAAATGTTCTCTATAGGGGAAAGATCTGGACTGCAGACTGGCCATTTCAGTACCCGGATCCTTCTCCTACGCAGCCATGATGTTGTGATTGATGCAGAATGTGGTTTGGCATTATCTTGTTGAAAAATGCAGGGTCTTCCCTGAAAGAGATGACTAGATGTTGTTCTAGAAGCTGAATATATTTTTCTGCATTGATGGTGCCTTTCCAGACATGCAAGCTGCCCATGCCACACGCACTCATGCAACCCCATACCATCAGAGATGCAGGCTTCTGAACTGAGTGTTGATAACAACTTGGGTTGTTCTTGTCCTCTTTGGTCCGGATGATATGGCGTCCCACATTTCCAACAAGAACGTCTTCCATTTTGCCACACTCCATTTTAAATGATCCGTGGCCCAATGAAAACGCCTGTGCTTGTGGATCTTGCTTAGAAATGGCTTCTTCTTTGCACTGTAGAGTTTCAGCTGGCAACGGCGGATGGCACGGTGGATTGTGTTCACTGACAATGGTTTCTGGAAGTATTCCTGAGCCCATTCTGTGATTTCCTTTGCAGTAGCATTCCTGTTTGTGGTGCAGTGTCGTTTAAGGGCCCGGAGATCACGGGCATCCAGTATGGTTTTACGCCCTTGACCCTTACGCACAGAGATTGTTCCAGATTCTCTGAATCTTCGGATGATATTATGCACAGTTGATGATGATAACTGCAAAGTCTTGGCAATTTTTCGCTGGGTAACAGCTTTCTGATATTGCTCCACTATCTTTCTGCGCAACATTGTGGGAATTGGTGATCCTCTACCCATCTTGGCTTCTGAGAGACACTGCCACTCTGAGAAGCTCTTTTTATACCCAATCATGTTGCCAATTAACCTAATTACTGTTAATTGGTCTTCCAGCCCTTCGTTATGCTCAAATTTACTTTTTCCAGCCTCTTATTGCTACTTGTCCCAACTTTTTTGGGATTTGTTGACACCGTGTAATTTGGAATCAACATATTTTTCCTTTAAAATGATAAATTTTCTCAGATTAAACTTTGGATCTGTCATCTATGTTCTATTCTTAATAAAATATTGACATTTGCCATCTCCACATCATTGCATTCAGTTATTATTCACAATTTGTTTAGTGTCCCAACTTTTTTGGAATCCGGTTTGTACATCGGTAATCAGCATTTTTGACGCAACTAATTCATGAATGAGTCTGCATCAACTACATTAAAGAGAATCGCTTTATTTACAGTGAATAAAATGCCCGACTTACTGGAGTTCAACACTAATTGAGCCACAGACACAAACCTGACCTGAACTGGGAAAGTAGGAGGCAGTGGACCAAACCACTGTGAGGAAGGGGAGGGGGGAACTCAACTCTTTCTAAATGCAGTTTTTGCGGGGTGTTTTTTCATCTTACACAATTATCTTAGGCATACAAACATATATTTTTCACAATAGAGAGTGCGATTTTTTTTTATATATAGATATATATCCCCAAACCCCACCTCCCGGGATTTACGCTCATGTGTATGGAGACTTTTGGGATGCATTCATTCAGAGTTTATCTGGCCTCGTGCACTTTCTTTATGTTTTGCCTTGAAACTAATTTTAGTTTTAAATTGCAATGGCATTTATATAAATGGCATTATAGTAATTTCATTAAATTTCAATTATGTCACGCTTGTAAAGTTTAAACATTTTGTAGTTTTGTAGTCGCTCGGTCTGTCCATTGTGCTTCTATAAGTCAAACAAGTTGTCTGTCAGAAAGGTCTATTTATTAACAGCAAAATACAGAGTATTTATATGTTTAGTATATTTGATAATTGTTACTACAAAGGACATACTATTTTAAGATGTCCTGGTGAAATCCTGTAGAACAAAGAGTGGAAGTTGTACAGATGTTCGTCCAGAGGTGAATCAGGAGATGATAGCTTGAGGACGGGGCAGAGGGAGAGAGAGAGATTGAGAAGGAGAGCATGGGAAAGTTAGCACCTTAAGATCAGATCCATGAGCAGTCAGGAAAATAGTAGCATGGGAGATTTTACATGTTAATATCACATGAGGAAGAGATGAAGAGATTCGAATGAACTATTTTTATATAAAAATAATTCCTTTTACCATGTTTTTAACAATTGTCATTGCCTCAAAGCAGAGTCAAAAAATATAGAAATTAGTTCAAAAAGTGTGAGGAAATACTGTATGTATAAATTGTAATTATCAGTTTGTCCATGATGAGCAAGCTGAGGGTGTGGTAGCAAGGAAAAACGTCCTGAGATTTAGCTATAATAAATGTATTCACAAAAGCCTTGGCTAAATAATTAAGTTTTCAGTCTAGATTTAATGTTAAGATTTTATGTGTCTGGGTCACATACATTTATTGGAGGTTATTCCATAACTTTAAGGCTTTATAAGAAGAAGTACTACTACTGCTTTAGTTTTCATAATGTGAGGTACCCACAAGTACCCTTTGACCGAAGTAGACATAGTGGATGCAGTGTAGATAAGATAGTGGTGATGTACTAATATCTTCTTGTCCTAGTGAGGAATGCTGCATTCTGGATGAACTAGAGTTTGTTTATGCACCTAGGAGAACAGCCTTCTACTTTTCAGATTTTGAGATTCTGATAATTATCAGTCAAATACTACTACTACTACTGTAACTCCTTTTCTAATTTGTCAGGGAGAATGATAAATCATGATCAGTGGTCTTAAAAGCTGCACTAAGATCAAGCAATACAAGCCAGGAGACACAACACAGATCAGAAGCCTGTAGTAGATAATTTACCACTTGATCTTGATCTGGGTCCTCTATCAGCTTTTAGATCCTCTCAGGTTCGGAATTTAGGCTTCCTGTTAGATGAAAAACTAAAACTTGAGAAACAAATCTCTACCGTGATTGGATCTAGCTTCTATCAGCTCCGTACGCTCGCTAAAATGAAACCTTTTCTCACTGATAAGACTCTAGAGATGGCCATTCATGCCTTCATTACAACCCGGCTTGACTATTGCAACTCTCTTTATTATGGTGTTTCTAAAGCTCAAATCGCCCGTCTTCAACTGGTTCAGAACGCTGCTGCTAAATTTCTTCTGAAAAAGAAAAAAAGGGATCATGTGACTCCGCTTCTGAAAGCCCTTCATTGGCTGCCTGTTCAATTCAGAATTCATTTTAAAATTTTACTATTTGTTTTTAAATCGTTACACCAGCAAGCACCCATCTACTTATCTGAATTGCTGCACCATCATACCCCCCTGAGAAGATTGAGATCCTGCGACCAGAACCTCCTCTTAATCCCACACTCCAGACTTAAGCGTAGAGGTGACCGTGCTTTCTCGGTTATTGGGCCTCGTCTCTGGAATGACTTGCCATTTTATATTCGAACGGCTCCCAGCTTGACCATTTTTAAATCTCATTTAAAAACCCATTTGTTTTCCCTGGCCTACTAGGCGCTACTGTGCCTATTTCGTTGTTGCATGTACAGTATAGTGCATTTTTAGCCTATTACATTTTTGTGTGTATAGTGTATTTTTAGCCTTTATGATATTATGATGTGGATGTACAGCACTTTGGTCAGTCTCACGGCTGTTATAAATGTGCTTTATAAATAAACTAAACCTAAACCTAAACTTTAACCAGTGCTGTATTTGTGCTATGATGAGGCTTGAATCCTGACTGATAGACTTTGTAAATGTTATTCCTATGTAGATATGAAAATAGCTGCTGTGTTACAACCTTTTCTAGGATCTTGTAGATAATGGTGAGGTTTGAGATTATCCTATGGTAAGACAGTTGGTCAGGTAAAGGTCAGGGCCCATATTTAAAAAGCATCTCAGAGTAGGAAATTTCTCCTAAGTGGACAAAAATTCTTCTACTTTCAGGAGTAGGAATAAGAGCTATTTATCAAGATTCTTAAAATAGGAAATCACTCTCATCTCCACCAAAATGTAGGAGAGCTCCAGAGGCATTCTAACTGGTAAGGAGTAGCAAGGAAAGGCGTTCAAGCAGAGATACTGTACATTTTTTAGCAACAGTGAAGATGCAGCTTTGAGAGTGACTCAGCAGACAGTGTCGGAAATAATGAATTAAACTCTGCACTTACAGCACCACAGGTCGTGCACTGATTCATACATTTCCCCTTTGCACAGCGTGAAATCAACGAAAAACACATTCATGGAGTCGTGGACATCATCCATGGCACACCCACAAAAATAATCGTATATATACATTTTATATAATTATTAAATTATGTAAATAACTGTTTAGGCACAAAATGTCGAGAGTAGTCTGCAAGATCCAAAAACGCATGCACCTGTTTCTTTGTTTGCGGTTGTGTTCTTCAGTTTTTTCTTCGGCTTCAGGAGTGAGGTCCACCTGCCAGTATCCTTTTGTCAAATTCAGGGTGGATATGAAGCGGGCTCTTCTTAGCCGCTCAATTCTGATACGTAATTCAGTCGGCGGAAGTCATTACAAAGGCGCAAGCTACCGTCGGGCTTCGGGTACCACCACGATCGGGCTGGACCAGGGGCTTATGGACTCCTCGATTATACTGGCTTGTAACATTTTGTCCAACTCCGACTCAGTCTCCTGTCGGCGTGCTTCCGGGTCTCGGATTGGGCGCTGGCGGATGCTGCTGCCTGGTTTTGTTTTAATATCGTGCCGTATGAGATACGTGAGCCCCGGTTCTAGGGTGAATATGTCTTGATGTCGGTCGATTAGCTCCTTCATTGTTTGAACCTGGGCTGGGGTCAGATCCTTTCTGCATTGTACTGGGTCTCGTGCCTGTAGTTTACTTCACTTACCCTTTCTGTTATGGTGAAGGGCCCCTGCCATCGTGCGAGAAACTTACAGTTGGCACTGGGAACCAAGAGGAGCACCCGGTCGCCAGGTCGGAATTCGTGGGGTTGTGCTGGATGGTCATAAGAATTCTCCTGTTCCGCTTGTGCCTTTTCCATATGCCGCTTCACTATGGGTAGCACACTTTGGATTTTCCCTTGAATATTTTGTACATACTCGATAACTGACCAGAACGGGAAAGGTTGTTCCTGAAGGTTGAAGGTGATTCGCCACGTCAAGTAGTCCTCGGAGTCTCATCCCGAATAAAAGTTTAAAGGGAGTAAACCTTGTGGAAGCTTGGGGGCTCTCCCGAACTGCGAAGAGTACTTAGGGCAAAAGCTGGTCCCAATTCTGACCTTTCTCATCAGCTACGCATTGTAGCATTCTCTTCAGCGTTTGGTTGAAGGACTCCACTAACCCGTCAGTCTGTGGGCGATAGACTGACGTGTGGAGCTGATTTACCTGTAATAGTAGACAGAGATCCTTCATTAATTTTGACAGAAAAGGAGGACCTTGGTCCATGAGGAACTCCTTTGGTATTCCCATGCGACTGAAGAGCAGTACTAGTTTGTGCACAATATGTTTAGAAGTGGCTTTTCTCAGCGGGAATGCTTCGCGATACCTTGTTGCGTAATCCACAATCACCAATACAGTGGTGTGAAAAACTATTTGCCCCCTTCCTGATTTCTTATTCTTTTGCATGTTTGTTACACTTAAATGTTTCTGCTCATCAAAAACCGTTAACTATAAGTCAAAGATAACATAATTGAACACAAAATGCAGTTTTTAAATGAAGGTTTACGTTATTAAGGGAGAAAAAAAAATCCAAATCTACATGGCCCTGTGTGAAAAAGTGATTGCCCCCCTTGTTAAAAAATAACTTAACTGTGGTTTATCACACCTGAGTTCAATTTCTGTAGTCACCCCCAGGCCTGATTACTGCCACACCTGTTTCAATCAAGAAATCACTTAAATAGGAGCTACCTGACACAGAGAAGTAGACCAAAAGCACCTCAAAAGCTAGACATCATGCCAAGATCCAAAGAAATTCAGGAACAAATGAGAACAAAAGTAATTGAGATCTATCAGTCTGGTAAAGGTTATAAAGCCATTTCTAAAGCTTTGGGACTCCAGCGAACCACAGTGAGAGCCATTATCCACAAATGGCAAAAACATGGAACAGTGGTGAACCTTCCCAGGAGTGGCCGGCCGACCAAAATTACCCCAAGAGCGCAGTGACAACTCATCCGAGAAGTCACAAAAGACCCCAGGACAACATCTAAAGAACTGCAGGCCTCACTTGCCTCAATTAAGGTCAGTGTTCACGACTCCACCATAAGAAAGAGACTGGGCAAAAACGGCCTGCATGGCAGATTTCCAAGGCGCAAACCACTTTTGAGCAAAAAGAACATTAAGGCTCGTCTCAATTTTGCTAAGAAACATCTCAATGATTGCCAAGACTTTTGGGAAAATACCTTGTGGACCGACGAGACAAAAGTTAAACTTTTTGGAAGGTGTGTGTCCCGTTACATCTGGCGTAAAAGTAACACAGCATTTCAGAAAAAGAACATCATACCAACAGTAAAATATGGTGGTGGTAGTGTGATGGTCTGGGGTTGTTTTGCTGCTTCAGGACCTGGAAGGCTTGCTGTGATAGATGGAACCATGAATTCTACTGTCTACCAAAAAATCCTGAAGGAGAATGTCCGGCCATCTGTTCGTCAACTCAAGCTGAAGCGATCTTGGGTGCTGCAGCAGGACAATGACCCAAAACACACCAGCAAATCCACCTCTGAATGGCTGAAGAAAAACAAAATGAAGACTTTGGAGTGGCCTAGTCAAAGTCCTGACCTGAATCCTATTGAGATGTTGTGGCATGACCTTAAAAAGGCAGTTCATGCGAGAAAACCCTCAAATAAAGCTGAATTGCAACAATTCTGCAAAGATGAGTGGGCCAAAATTCCTCCAGAGCGCTGTAAAAGACTCGTTGCAAGTCATCGCAAACGCTTGATTGCAGTTATTGCTTCTAAGGGTGGCCCAACCAGTTATTAGGTTCAGGGGGCAATTACTTTTTCACACAGGGCCATGTAGGTTTGGATTTTTTTTCTCCCTAAATAATAAAACCCCTCCTTTAAAAACTGCATTTTGTGTTTACTTGTGTTATCTTTGACTAATAGTTAAATGTGTTTGATGATCAGAAACATTTTGTGTGACAAACATGACACAAGTGGCAAAAGAATAAGAAATCAGGAGGGGGGAAATAGTTTTTCACACCACTGTATATACTCATGTCCGCGAGCGGACTTTGGGATCGGGCCCATGAGATCCATTCCGATCCGTTCAAAGTGAACCTGTATAATTGGAAGTGGAATGAGGGGGGCGGGGGCCATTTTTTTGGAGAGGTTTTTTGACACTCGGGATATCTCTGGCAGAAGTTTTTCACCTCCATTTTCAACCCCGGCCAGTGAAAACGATCTTTTATTTTTTTAATGGTGTTACTAACTCCCAGGTGTCCGCCAAATGGGTGCGAGTGAGCAAGGTTCATTACTGTATCTATTTTACCTTACTGAACAACTAGAAGGTCCTTGGGCTCTCCGCGTATGTTTGCATGATAGTACTAGGGTTGTTCCGATTCTGATACTGGTATCGGAAATGCTACCAATACCACAAAAAAATCTGGCATCGGAATCAGCGAGTATTTGAGTCCACGTACCGATCCGATTACCATTTTCCTAAACATAACATATTTATGCCCACTAGCTTTGCTAGTTTAGCTTACTTACAGAGTGTCGCGGCGTGCACCTGTGATGGGCGTGCGCCCAAATTGATATCGCTCCTCGCTCACTCTGAAGCTCACTAGTTAGGCGGCAGTGAAGGAGCAGGGCCGCAGAATCAATCAACGTCCCCATGAGCTATCGCCGCTAATGATCCCGGCGCTATAAAACACAGCGGGGAGTGTAGCTCGGGGTCTGACTGTTGGGAAGCTGGACTTTGCGATTCGGTGGATTTTATGAGAGACAGTGGCACAAGAGCGGGGCGATGTGATGCCCCCCAGAGATTTTAAAAAGGGGGGCGCCTTTGCTCTCCGCGAGAGGAGCGTGTGAACGAGCTGCGCGAGCTCCCGCGGCACCTTCACTTCCGCGTAGAGCCTGCCTCCGTATCCCTGCCGCCGAAGTGGAAAAGGCCGCGGAGAGCCTTTAACCCTTTCCTTACCCATTTTTCTAAATAAATTACAGTTTTTCCTGTAAGACATCGCCTCGTGTCCGTGTTTCATGGTGTCGCCCGTGCACTTAGGGTTGAACCCGTTACACAGGGCTAGTAGTATTTTACTTTTAAAAAATGCTATATATATATATATATATATATATATATATATATATATATATATATATATATAGGCCTGGATGATAAAATGATAACGATATGTTTCGCGATGACACGTGATCGAAATCAATAAAAAATGTGTTCGATAGAACGTTCAATATTTTTTATTCTTTGTCGGAAGAAAACAAGTTTGGTTGCTGTCATGCGCACTCGCTCCGCGAAGTAGTACGGTCGCCATTCAGGAAGCATAAACGGAGCCAAGATGGCGTTGACATTGGCACCCGCCAAATGCGGGTAAAATTCGGCTGTGGCGGGGAATAACTTTAGTCTCAATAGCCCATTGGCGGGTAGTTTATTCTTTGGTATGACAATTATGTTTGCATCAATATGGAAAACTAACATCTATAATAATATTTGCTTTTTGTTTGAGACAACCAGAGTGAAAGAAGCGGAGGCATGGAGAAAACGTTATTCTTCTTTTACCGCATTCAGTGCACACGACACATATAGTATACAGCGCGGTATTGCCCCCTGGTGGCCCGCCAGTGAATTAACATCAAACTCAAATATATTACAACAATATATTTTTGTTGTAGTTCTCTCTAAAGGCATCTGATTATAATTAACACATTGCACTATTTTATTACACTTTATTAAGCATTTCTTACATTTTCTTTTAATTTTGCACCATAAATGTTAAGAGATAATTAAGTGTTCATTGTGACTTTAGACTTATGTTTACATTTAAATTATTAGATTTTTCCATAGTTGTTGACATTTCTGTCATATATATATATATATATATATATATAAGGGCTGCAACTAACGATTATTTTGATAATCGATAAGTTGGGCGATAATTTTTTCGATTAAGCTGATGAACGCTTTAACGATGAACGCTTTAATTTGATGTTTTGCTTAACTATATAAAACCATAAATCAGGGTATTATTTATGTATAAAAGTAAACTTTAAAAAAAAAATGCAAAAGCCACATAGAGTTTAATGATCTTTAATTTTGACATTTAAACCTTATTTTATGTAAATCAACATTTTTGTTTTTAACAACAATTGCAGACGGCAAGTTGACAGAGCATATATATATATAAATATATATATATATATATATATATATATATATATATATATATATATATATTATATATATATATATATATATATATATATATATATATATATAGTTTCAAAAATACGCTGACATATTCAGTTATTAAGAATGACCTCAATTTTAAATTCTCTTAAATTAATTCACCTTAATAAGAAGAATAATAGACTTCTAGACTTCGGTTTATACAATATTTCGATCCTCTCGTGTATTTTATCCTTTTTTTTTGTTGTCTCCATTCCACATTTAATTTCCATAATTAAAATGTTTTCATATATATATAATATGTAGACCATTTTGCTACACTAGACATTAATCTTATTGTTTTAGACATTCTTGTAATACGCCGACGTAGGGAGAGAAAAAAACCCCCCGGCTACTGGGTTCACTGTATAGCGTGTAGAATCATGGGATATATCCGGTCCTCCGAAGTGTAAAATGAACGCGAAGAAAACGAACTAGAAGTGTTTTCCTTGCATTCATTGGGATTTGAACGCCAAGAAAAAGCTGCATGCAACGTTTTTTTCTTTTTACGCCGTATAACCGCGCAGCCGGACAAACGCACATCACCAAAGCCCGTGTGAACTGACTCCTTTTTTTTTTAGTCGTGGCCAATTCCTCCCCGTCGCTAGGGGCTCCCACATGTGTAGAAAACCCTCAGCGCTTCATCCACGCTCACCAGACACTACGAACGGCAGACAACCGCTTGATTTTAACGCCCGATAAGAGGTGTTTAATGTAAATTGCTCCCATACCTTGGAGGACTTGGGCCGCGCGCTTTTTCCTGCAAACGCTTCTGTAACCGCCATTGTGCGAGCGACTTTGTGTATTTGTGCATCTTGTGGTCGCGCTCCTCAGTAACGTGAGCAGCCCAACTAATCGATAACGGCATTCGTTAACAACGAATTTCATTATCGATAATTATCGATTTTATCGATTAGTTGTTGCAGCCCTAATATATATATATATATATGCTATATATAAGCTGCGCTTGGGGTGACGTTTGTGGGACCAGCGCTGAAATTCTGAAGCTGCTTGTGAAATAGAAAGCCCACACTGGGCTACGATTTCCGCTTTGAGCCGGTTGTACTGAACAGCTTCTTCTTTGGTGAGAGAAAAATAAACTCGTTAAGCCTCACCTGATAAGAGTGGGATCAGAATCACGCTCCAGTCAGGCACCAGCCATCCCTCTTGTTCAAAGATGCCTTCGAACGTTTGTAGGAACAACTCAACGTCATCATAGGGGGAAAGTTTGGACAGGAGTCGCTGGGCATCTTTCCGTGGGTCAGGGAGGTGTACGTGCTCTCCTCCTCATTGATGTAGTTGCGTGAGTACTGCGGTGGTAGCCTGTAGCCCTTGAGCCAGCTGCTCTAGCAGGTTATGTTGTTGCAGGCTGGTTTCAAGTAGGTGAGTGATGACTTGATCCGGGGTCGAGGGCGCCCCCTGGCCTGCGTCCAATGCCCGCATTCTCCACCAATGTAAAGCTTCCTTTCCTAGCAGGGCACAGACACAGACGGAGATGGCAGGTGCTGCTTAACATGCTTTTATTTAAGGTGTTTTTAAAGTGAAGGGAAGGGAGAGGAAGTGATCGTGTAGGGAGAATTCGAGTGCAGTAACTCCTGTTTAAATTTGCGAGGGAGTCTTCCACAGTCGTACAGCAGCAGCGACAAGCTGGGCTGGAGGTGGAAGGTGATGGGTCAGGGGAGGCAGCGGCTGGGCAGCGACGGCAGGTGCTCCTTGGATGCGCGTTGCTCTGGGGTTCGTTGAAGCTGCTGGAGTCTGAAAAGTGTGAGACAAAGGGCAAGAGATTAGCGGCATTAACATCTCCCACATTCTACTCCACGGGCTGGATTTCATTCCCCTTTTATAGGCACGCGAATGAAAATAGGAAGCTGCCCGTGTAGAGTTACTGCGCCCCGCCCCTTTTCCGCTGTCCGTGGTGCTGAAATGCCATTTGGTGCATAAAGTTGTGTGAACATTGGAAGAGGTGTAGGTCCCCCGTGACAGTCTATAAAAATCTTTATCAACTTGCTAACTAAGATGCAAAGAGAGGGGAATCAGTCCGCATGCGTCACTCGTATAGTCAGAGTCTGTGTCTCGTGTAGTTTTTACAATAACATCGTGACCATTGCGTGCATTTTGTGTCCAAGTGTAGTGACTGTTCTTTAGTAATTGTACTACAACAATGGCCCCCATGAAGAAAAAGTTTAAAAGACTGTAGCAGTGAGGGAGATCAATCTGTTTAACGACAATGCATCAGCACATTTCTGCTAAATCCTCAAAAGAGGCAAAAGCGAGTGTCAACGAGAGGTTCCTTGTTAAACAAGTTTGCCGACAGGGCAGTGATTTCGTGTGTGTGCGTGTGTGTGCGTGTGTGTGTGCAAGTGTGTAAAAGTCATCCTGCATAGGAGCCCTCCACCTATTCTCTGCTCTCGTCTGGCTTCAGTCACAATTCTTCAAAAGTAAATTCATCCATCCATCCATCCATTTTCTTCCGCTTATCCGAGGTCGGGTCGCGGGGGCAGCAGCTTCAGCAGGGATGCCCAGACTTCCCTCTCCCCGGCCACTTCTTCCAGCTCTTCCGGGGGGATCCCAAGGCGTTCCCAGGCCAGCCGAGAGACATAGTCCCTCCAGCGTGTCCTGGGTCTTCCCCGGGGTCTCTTTCCGGTGGGGCATGTCCAGAACACCTCACAAGGGAGGCGTCCAGGGGGCATCCTAAATAGATGCCCAAGCCACCTCATCTGGCTCCTCTCGATGCGGAGGAGCAGCGGCTCTACTCTGAGCCCCTCCCGGATGACTGAGCTTCTCACCCTATCTCTAAGGGAGAGCCCAGACACCCTGCGGAGGAAACTCATTTCGGCCGCTTGTATTCGCGATCTTGTTCTTTCGGTCACTACCCACAGCTCATGACCATAGGTGAGGGTAGGAATGTAGATCGACCGGTAAATTGAGAGCTTTGCCTTTTGGCTCAGCTCCTTCTTCACCACGACGGACCGATACAGAGCCCGCATCACTGCAGACGCTGCCCCGATCTGCCTGTCGATCTCCCGCTCAATTTTACCCTCACTCGTGAACAAGACCCCGAGATACTTAAACTCCTCCACTTGGGGCAGGATCTCACTCCCAACCCTGAGAGGGCACTCAACCCTTTTCCAGCTGAGGACCATGGCCTCAGATTTGGAGGTGCTGATTCTCATCCCAGCCGCTTCACACTCGGCTGCGAACCTATCCAGTGAGAGCTGTAGGTCACAGGGTGATGAGGCCAACAGAACAACGTCATCTGCAAAAAGCAGTGACCCAATCCTGAGCCCCCCAAACTGTACCCCCTCAACGACCTGGCTGCGCCTAGAAATCCTGTCCATAAAAATTATGAACAGGATCGGTGACAAAGGGCAGCCCTGTCGGAGTCCTACTCTCACCGGAAACAGGTCCGACTTACTACCGGCAATGCGGACCAAGCTCCGACACCGGTCGTACAGGGACCGGACAGCCCTTAACAGGGAATCCGATATCCCATACTCCCGGAGTACCCCCCACAGGACTCCCCGAGGGACACGGTCGAATGCCTTCTCCAAGTCCACAAAGCACATGTAGACTGGTTGGGCAAACTCCCATGCCCCCTCCAGGACACTGCTAAGGGTGTAGAGCTGGTCCACTGTTCCGCGACCTGGACGAAAACCACACTGCTCCTCCTGAATCCGAGGTTCGACTATCCGACGGACCCTCCTTTCCAGGACCCCTGAATAGACTTTCCCGGGGAGGCTGAGGAGTGTGATCTCTCTGTAGTTGGAACACACTCTCCGGTCCCCCTTCTTGAAGAGGGGGACCACCACCCCGGTTTGCCAGTCCAGAGGCACTGTCCCCGATGTCCATGCAATGTTGCAGAGACGTGTCAACCATGACAACCCTACAACATCCAGAGCCTTGAGGAACTCCGGACGGATCTCATCCACCCCCGGGGCCCCGCCACCACGGATCTTTTTGATCACCTCGGCGACCTCGGCCCCAGAGATGGAAGAGTCCACCTCTATGTCCCCAGACCCTGCTTCCTCATCGGAAGGCATGTTGGTGGAATTAAGGAGGTCTTCGAAGTACTCCCCCCACCGACCCACAACGTCCCGAGTCGAGGTCAGCAGCGCACCATCCCCACTATACACTGTGTTGACCGTGCACTGCTTTCCCCTCCTGAGACGCCGGATGGTGGACCAGAATTTCTTCGAAGCCGTCTGGAAGTCATTCTCCATGGCCTCCCCAAACTCCTCCCACGCCCGGGTTTTTGCCACAGCAACCACCGAAGCTGCATTCCGCTTGGCCTGCCGGTACCCATCAGCTGCCTCCGGAGTGCCACCAGCCAAAAAGACCCGGTAAGACTCCTTCTTCAGCTTGATGGCATCCCTCACCGCCGGTGTCAACCAACGGGTTCTTGGGTTGCCACCGCGACAGGCACCGACCACCTTACGGCCACAGCTCCGGTCGGCCGCCTCGACAATGGAGGCGCGGAACATAGTCCATTCGGACTCAATGTCCCCCACCTCCCCCAGGACGTGGTTGAAGCTTTGCCGGAGGTGGGAGTTGAAGCTCGTCCTGACAGGGGACTCTGCCAGACGTTCCCAGCAGACCCTCACAATACGTTTGGGTCTACCAGGCCTGACCGGCATCCTACCCCGCCAACGAAGCCAACTCACCACCAGGTGGTGATCAGTTGACAGCTCCGCCCCTCTCTTCACCCGAGTTTCCAAGACATGTGGCCGCAAGTCCGACGATACGACCACAAAGTCGATCATCGAACTGCGGCCTAGGGTGTCCTGGTGCCAGGTGCACATATGGATACCCTTATGCCTGAACATGGTGTTCGTTATGGACAATCCGTGATGAGCACAGAAGTCCAACAACAAAACACCGCTCTGGTTCAGATCGGGGGGGCCTTTCATCCCAATTACGCCCTTCCAGGTCTCACTGTCATTGCCCACGTGAGCATTGAAGTCTCCCAACAGAACGATGGAGTCCCCAGGAGGGATGCTCTCTAGCGCCCCCTCCAGAGACCCCAAAAAGGGCGGGTACTCCAAACTGCTGTTCGGCGCATAAGCGCAAACAACAGTAAGGATCCGTCCCCCCACCCGAAGGCGGAGGGAGGCCACCCTCTCGTCCACTGCGGTGAACCCCAATGTACAGGCCCCGAGCCGGGGGGCAATAAGTATGCCCACACCTGCTCGTCGCCTCTCACCGGTGGCAACTCCAGAGTAGAAGAGAGTCCAGCCCCTCTCAAGGAGACTGGTTCCAGAGTCCAAGCCGTGCGTCGAGGTGAGTCCAACTATATCTAGCCGGAACTTCTCAACCTCACACACTAGCTCAGGCTCCTTCCCCGCCAGAGAGGTGACATTCCACGTCCCTAGAGCCAGCTTCTGCAGCCGAGGATCAGACCACCAAGTCCCCTGTCCTCTGCCACCGCCCAGCTCACACTGCACCCGACCTCTTTCCCCCCTCCTACAGGTGGTGTGCCCATGGGAAGGGGGACCCACGTTGCCTCTTCGGGCTGTGCCCGGCCTGGCCCCATGGGTGCAGGCCCGACCACCAGGCGCTTGCCATCGGGCCCCACCTCCAGGCCTGGCTCCAGAGGGAGGCCCCGGTGACCCACGTCCGGGCGAGGGAAAACGTTTACCAATGTTTGTACTCGTCATAAGAGGTCTTTTGAACCACTCTTTGTTCCCTCACCTAGGACCAGATTGTCATGGGTGACCCTGCCGAGGGCATGAAGCCCCCGACAACATAGCTCCCAGGATCAATGGGACACGCAAACCCCTCCACCATAAGATTTTATTCATATAAAATCTTATTATATCTTATTAGGAAATTTACATACAAGCACGCAGTCCAAGGTTTAACTCTACCTGACTTTTTTTTTTACATTTTATACATTTGCTTACACACAAATGTGTGCCACCACCATCACCCTGTGCCCAAGAAGTCTACTCTGTCCTGTCTCAATGACTACCATCCCACCATTACACCAACCATCATGAAGTGCTTCGAGCGGCTCGTCATGAGACACATCAAGACCATGCTGCCTCCCTCACTGGACCCACTGCAATTTGCGTATCATCCTAACCGCTCAACGGATGACGCCATCTCCACTATACTCCATCTTGCCGTCACACACTTGGACAAGAAGAACACGTACGTTCAAATGCTGTACATAGATTTCAGCTCAGCATTCAACACTATCATCCCCCAACAACTGATCGGGAAGATGAGCCTGTTGGGCCTAAACACCTACCTCTGCAACTGGATCCTGGACTTTCTGACCGGAAGGCCTCAGTCAGTACGGATCGGGAACTGCACCTCCAGCCACACTGAGCACTGGCGCCCCACAAGGCTGTGTGCTCAGTCCCCTGCTGTTCACACTGCTGACTCATGACTGTGTAGCAACACACAGTTCGAATCACATCATTAAGTTCGCTGATGACACGACCGTGGTGGGTCTCATTAGCAAGAACGACGAGTCAGCGTACAGAAAGGAAGTCCAGAGGCTAACACACTGGTGTAAAGACAACAACCTGTCTCTGAATGTTGACACGACAAAGGAGATGGTTGTTGACTTTTGGAGGACACGAGGCGACCATTCTCCGCTGAGCATCAACAGCTCCTCTGTGGGGATCGTCGAAAGCACCAAATTCCTGCGTGTCCACCTAGACAAGGACCTCAGCTGGTCCCTCAACACCAGCTCCCTACACAAGAAAGCCCAACAGCGTCTCTTCTTTCTGCGAAAGGAAGGCTGAGGAAGGCCCAGCTTCCACCACTGATCCTGACCACCTTCTATAGAGGAACTATCGAGAGCGGCTATATCACTGTCTGGTTTGTGAATTGTGCCATATTGGACCGCAAGACTCTACAGCGGATAGTGAGGACAGCAGAGAAAATCATCGGGGTCTCTGTCCCTGCTATTGAAGACATCTACACTGCACGCTGCATCCGCAAAGCCACCAGCATTGTGGCTGATCGGACACACCCCTCTCACACACACGTCACACTCCTGCCATCTGGAAAAATTTACCGAAGCATTCGGGCACACACATCCAGACTGTGCAACAGCTTTTTTCCACAAGCCATCCGTCTTCTCAACAAAAAGGGACTGGACTGACACACACACACACACACAATCATTATCACTCAGCTTACCTTAACTACCTCAAAACATTGAGACTGGACTGACTAATCAACACAAGCGCAAACACACTGACCTACACTACCAAACTATTGTACACACCAACCTGTAAATGCTCTTTTGCACAATATTCATTACTGGACTACTTTTTGCACTAGTTCCTTAATTCTTGCTGCTACGTTAAGGAACGTTTACTGGTTCTCCACTACCTCAACTCATCACCTCAACACCATATTATTATGTTATGTCGTGTTTGTCGCACTGTCACTTTGTTGTTGCTCTTGATTGCACATTTGCACGTGCACTTTATGTTGTCTTGTCTGTGAAAAAAAAAAAAACTGTTAAGTAACTGCGCCCACCTTGAGAAGAAAAAGCACTAGATTACTGGTTAAGTAATTTTTCTCATTGAAAAGCATTAGGGTCCAGATAGAACTGGCACTTTGTCCGGACCACGGGCCTGCATTTAGTGATGTATGATCTAACGCCTCTGTCTTCTTAACTTGATCTGCTCACAATCTGCTCTGCTACACTGATTCGATTCTTGGTCTTTGACTCACGCTTCCACTTTCTCAGCCACATCTCTGCTTAGTGATTCCAACTTGACTCATAGGATCTCACAGCTTTGATTTCATGACTCGTCTCTGCTAAACGATTTCAACTCATTCTAAAGTGACAGGACATCACAACTCTGAACACACGTCTCAATTCAATTATTTACTTGACTACAATCCCTGGTTGCTGCATCAGTCAAGGTCACTGGTTGCGCTCAAACATTGTAGTACAAGACACTATTAAGTTACCAATCAGGCCATAGATTAGTAAATGATTTAGTTATACAACTCAATCACTTCTCATCCTTTTTCCTCATTTACGGCATTCTGCTGTGACTCACATGACGTGTAACAAGGAGGTGGAGCTAAACATGCCAACCAGTAATCAGGAGTTGGGATAGTATGTTATTTTCATGCCAAAAACTATTTTGCATCCTGATTTTATTTTTGTTTGCTTACTTACTCCATCAAACTCAAACTTGCGTTGTGCTCAAATTGTATTTCCTGCTCAATATCACAACGAACATTTCATTTTTCGCGAGGAAAGATTGGAAACGTAATCACTAGTGATAGGTTGTTCATGAACAATTCATTCTTTTTGAACGAATCTTTAACGTGACTCAGAAGAACGAGTAGTCTCAGAGAGTGATTCTGTATGTTATGTATGGGAAACAGAATTGAGCTGTTCTTTTCCTGAGTCTTCAAGTCTGAGTTGTTCATTCTTTTGTCACGTGACTCCCATAGACGCTATGCAGTACAATAGATTCAAAAGAATGAACGACTCGGACTATATGACTAGAAGATATGAGAGGTGAGCTGCTAATTCTGTTCATCATAATATGTCCTTAGCTGCATTGTAATATTTTCAATAATGGAACAATAACCTAAATTTGTTTATGTTGGGGATCTGTTTATTGAAAAACATTTGATTTTATTTCTGATCAAAAGAACGAAATTAACTAAATGACTAAGAAAAAAAAAGGATTTGTTAATGTTGATGCCCCCTCATTGAACTAAAATGATCCAAACTTCCTATCGCTAGTATCGCTAGCTATAATCAGTATGCCAAAGCTCATCAGCCCAGGGGTGACCATCATCCTTTGCGGTCTGTTGTCGCTACAGATCCAGTAATGCAGAAATGGGGGGTGCTGCTATTAGCGGCGAAGGAAAAGAGATGGAAAGAGTAATTAATCATTACGGAGTAAGCAGGTTTTAAATCGGATGTGCGCATTACTGGATCTGTAGCGACAACAGACCGCAAAAGATGATGGCTGCGCCTGGGCTGATGGGAATTGTAGTTCCCACTACATCCCGTTCGCTCCATTCGCCTGAGCAAACTTTTCTCAGAAGACCTATCATTTTATCATCATGCGACCACGGTATTATCGAAATAAAGTGTTATTGCGGTACGACGGTATTTACAATACCGTTACATCCATAGTGCATCACATATATACGAAAGTAGGTAGTGCAAAAAAACAAGTAGTAGTGAGTATGTAGGGAGTTTGTGGGGGCATGGTGGGGCTTTTACACAATAATTTTTTCCTGCAGTTTCTCCTGGATTTCTGTCTTATGAAAATATGAACTAAGAATGAACAAGAATAAATCTTGGACAATATTTTGCTAACAGAGAATGTACTGTACTGTTGCTTTCCCCAGTATATGGAGACTTTTGCAACACCTTAAAAGGTTGCCTACTTTTAAATACCTTTCTAAAATAAACCTGTTGAAACACATTGTTATATACTCCTCTTCAAAGTGGCGTTCTTGGTCTGTTCTGAGTGGTTTGCATTTAATGTGCAACAGTAGTGTGTACAGTATGTGCGCATTTGTGTGCGTGTGTCCTATGTTTAAAGCACTACAGGCATGTATTTCATGTCATCATTAGATGTAAGAGGAGTTGTCTGTTATGCTGAGAACATGAGAGCAGTAACATAAATGTCATGGTTCCCACTAGAATATTATATTTGAATTAAATGTGTTGTTATTTCTTTCATGTGTCTGTTTAATGCTTTTAATTTACAAAACCAGGCAGTAAGCATTCTCAATAAAGCTTGTTGTTTAGTGTGACAGGAAGGATATAGAATTAACATTGTTTAAATGAATATATAAAGCATGTTAATTAGTACCCTAAACACCAGAAACTTTCTGCAACATCCTACAGTTGCATTTAAGTTGTAATTTAATTGTACAAAAGCACAATTTGAAGTGTATTAAGTATACTTTTGTGTGCTAAAGTGGAGCAACTTCAAGTATACGAAGTACACTTAAGGTAAAAAAAAAAAGAAAAAAAGTAAGTCGCTCTGGATAAGAACGTCTGCCAAATGCCTAAATGTAAATGTATATGACTGTGTGGGTACTAACATACATACCCGACAGTAATTTATAAAATTAAAGTATATTTAATGTGTTATAAGTACATTACAGCAAATTTTATTGTGTTACAAATACATGAGGAATATACCATAAATATGCAGTAGCATGCTGTTATACACAATCTTCCTGGTCCTGGTCTACATTTACATTTACATTTAGGCATTTGGCAGACGCTCTTATCCAGAGCGACTTACATTTTCATCTCATTACACATCTGAGCAGTTGAGGGTTAAGGGCCTTGCTCATGGGCCCAACAGTGGCAACTTGGTGGTTGTGGGGTTTGAACCTGGGATCTTCCGAGCCGTAGTCCAATGCCTTAACCACTGAGCTACCCCTGACCCCAGCACCACGTGCTGTAGATTGAGTGCAGGTCAGGGAACTTGGTATGAATGATGCGCTCAGCTGATCACACCACCCTCTAAAGAGCTCGTCTATCCTGCATGGTGCTGTTTCCAAACCAGGCTGTGATGTTTCCCATCAGGATACTCTCTATGGTGCAGGAGTAACAGTTCTTAAGCACCATAGATGGCAGTCTCAAGTCTCTCAAAGAGTCTCAGGTGGTAGAGACGCTGCTGGACCATGACATGTCCTGCATGATGTAAAAGGATGTATGAAATATGAGCATTTTGATTCATACACATTCACATTCCATACAAACTTAAATAATTCTTTTGATTGTGTAAAGCTGCTTTGCGACAATGACAATTGTTAAAAGCGCTATACAAATTAAATTTAATTGAAATTATATTTAATGTTATTTCAGTTAGCGACACAGGAAGGAAAGGTAACATACAAATATTACAATGCAGCTAAGGACATATTATAATAAACAGAATGAGTAGCTCACCTCTTATATCTTCCAGTCGTTTGTTCTTTTGAATTTATTGCACTGCATAGCATCTATGGGAGTCAGGTGAAAAAAGAATGAACGACTCGGAATAGAAGAGTCATTGAGAAAGAACCGTTCAATTCTGTTCCCTGTGTACTGCACTGCATAGCATCTATGGGAGTCACATGACAAAAGACCGAACGACTCAGGACTTGAAGACTCATTGAGGAGAATGGTTCAATTTTGTTTCCTGTGTACTGCACTGCATAGCGTCTATGGGAGCCACGTGACAAAAGAACGAACGACTTGGAGTAGAAGAGTCATTGGGAAAGAATCGGGTAGTTTCCTGTACATAACCTACGGGGGTTTTGCGCTAATTTACCCCATTCTTCTGAGACATGTTAAAGATTCGTTCAAAAAGAAAGAATAGTTCATGAACGACCCATCACTACTTTCTACATGGATAAGCAGTGGTTCCATGTTAAGTATTCTTTTTTTTTATTTTTGTATTTATTTATATTTACATTTTGTTTCAAGGGTTTCCATTAACAGCTTAAGAGAGAAGGCCGTTGGGATAAAGGCTTATGTGCTCAGTTCAAGGACTTCGTGCCTGTGCCTGTGTGTGTGTGTGTGTGTGTGTGTGTGTGTGTGTGTGTGTGTGTGTGTGTGTGTGTGTGTATATATATACAGTATATATATATATATATATATATATATATATATATATAATGCGTATGTATGTGTGTGTGTGTGTGTGTGTGTGTGTGCGTGTGGTTCTTGACATCTATTATTCAGCCTGCATCTTATCAAACAGTATGGTTACCTCTATAAATATTGCATTAACTTACATTAACAAGCTAAATTTTGTGTTTTGGTTAGACGAAAGTGAAGTAGTAGTCAGTCTACCCAAGGTAGATTGCACAACACCATAGATTTTAATATTTTGCTATAAACTAATGCAGTTTGCATGTGTCCTGTAATTGATTTAATTTTATTATTATTTAGTAATAATAACATACTATACAGACTGTGTGTGTGTGCACAGTGCATATTAATGAATTAAAATATCATCAAAAAGTTGATTTATTTCAGTAATTAAATTCAAAAAGTCGAACTCATTATACAGATTCATTACACACAGACTGATATATTACACTTGTGTATTTCTTTTAATTCTGATGATTATGGCTTACAGCTACTGAAAATCTAAAATTCTGATGACTCTTGGTGTCTCACTCTAATCAGCTAATTAACTCAAAAGACCTGCAAATGTTACTACACAATCATGAGGAAGACTGCAGCTCATTGCTAAAGAAGCTAGCTATTCACGGGTTGCTGTATCAAAGCACATTAATAGAAAGTTAAAAGGAAGGAGAAATGTGATATAAAAAAAATATGCACAATCAACAGGGAGCCTTGAGAGGTTTGTAAAATGGAACTCATTCAAGAATTTGGGGGAGATTAGCAAGGAGTGAACTGCAGCTGGAGTCAGTGCTTAGTCAGGTATTAGGAGTTAATAAGCTGATAGCTGGTAACACTCAAGAACAGAAAGGCCAGAGTAGACTTTGCCAAAAACTTTGTCAGATTCTTTGGAGTGATAAACATAAAATGAGCATGATGATGGAAAGATAAAAGTATGGAGAAACAAAGGAACAGCTCATGATCCAATACATACCACATCGTCTGTCATACATGATGGCGGCAGTGTTTATGGCGTAATAGTGCACTTTTCCTCTGTAACTCCTCCTAAATTGTTTGTGGGAATTAGGCCAAACTTTCACAAAACCTTTTTAGGACGCACCACCTTTTCTGTTTTTTAAAGAAAGTACTACTGTACTTAAACTCAAGTAAAATTTAAATAGTAAACAACTAAAATATTTTACCAGTAGTTTTTTGACCCAAGCGATTCTACACCAGGAATGGACTCAAATCCCTCAGACGACACTCACCCTTATTTTTTAACTGAAAATTAAAATACATAAAAGCATTTGTTGTTGTTGTTGATTATTGTTTTTTTTCTCTCTACAGGTTATTCTTATCACATTACTGGCTGTAATCCTAGCAGTTATATTCATCTTGAAGCTACACAATAATCAAAAAGGTGATTTCTTTTTTCTTTACACTTTATATAAATTTCACTTCCCAGCATTTTTTGCAGCCACATACTGTATATATTAGACTGGCAGCATGGTGGCATAGTGGTTAGCACTATGTCCTCGCACCTCCAGTGTTGAGGGTTCATGTGGGTGGAGTTTGCAAGTTCTCCTCATGCTCTGTGGGTTTTTCCCGGTTTCTTCACACAATCCAAAGACATGCAGGGTAGGTTAATTGCTGTTCCCAAATTGAAATTGTGAAAAATGTGTGCATTTGAAGCCCTGCATGCTTGCACTCACTCAACCTTTGCGCTTACTGTTGAGTTTTGACACTTTGGAGGCATTTGAGGAGGGAAAACCTCATTGTTTCTTTATCATCCTGTAGGGGAGCAC
Organism: Channallabes apus; assembly: GCA_030522415.1. Taxonomy (NCBI): domain Eukaryota; kingdom Metazoa; phylum Chordata; class Actinopteri; order Siluriformes; family Clariidae; genus Channallabes; species Channallabes apus. Next base: position 42,924,306 of record CM060107.1, on the reverse strand, counting down.
TCTAAACTATTTTCATCGTGTTGTGGTAGGAGTGTATTATTTGCTACGTTTGTTTAGAAATAATAATCATGGTGGATGACCGAGATACATGGTGCTCAGTAAAAAAAAAAAATAGAAAACCAATGTTATAATGTGTTATAAGGAGCGGGCTACATATTATTATTTTTATATAGATTAAAATTTTAACAATCTGGGAAAAATTTTATATCGAATTGGTATTGATATTAATAAATTGCAGAATTGCACAGAGGTATTGTGATTAGGGCTGCACGATATATCGAAAAATATCGTTATCGCGATAATGGCATGCGCGATAACCATATCGCAAAGAGTTGCGATAAATACTTTATGCCAAGCATTTGTGTGTCCAGATTTGACCGATCAAATATTTCGCGATGCAAAAATGTTACGAAATGTATCGTAGAGTGTTGGCGATACATTTACGATATGACGGCAGTTTAATCCTATTGGTTGAGCTGCCGACGTGACCTACTCTGCTACCGCGTCACGTGTGCTTTCATCGCAGTAGCAGAAATTGCTTGAACATTAGTAGGACAAAATGAGTTCGGCTGAAAGTGAAATTGATGCCCCCTTTTCTTATAAGTCCATTGTCTGGCAGCATTTTGGTTTTCCAATCACGTGACAGGACGATGGTAAAAAAAAAAAAAAGACTGAAAAAAGCAGAGAATGTGGCAGTTACAACAGACGGGTTGACTTCGCGGGCTTGTCAGAGCCATAATCACGGCGCATGTTATTACAGGTGGGAAATTAAAAGTTTCGTGCTTCAGACTCGCCCGCTTTTTGAGTCGCACACTGGGTTTAACATAGCCGATGTTTTTATATCGGTTGTACAAGAGTGGGAGCTTGATAGGGCTCCTCATAGCTAGGGTTGTGTACCGAAACCCGGTGCCAATACGGCACCGGTACCTATAGAACTGGTATGTACCGGACCGAAACAACGCGAATTTCGGTGCCTCATTTCGGTGCCACTTAAATGCCTGAACTGTCGATAGAAATATTTGTTCTCTAGATTCATATATTTTTGTAGATTAATCGTTTATTAGATTAAATAAAAAAATTAAAAGCACAAATCATCCGGAAATGAGAGACCATCAGACATGCACGTGAATGCAGCAACTAACGTTACACTCGCTCTGACGGCAGCAGGCGGTCTACCGATAGCTTAGCATGCTAAATTATACAACTTTCGTTAGAATGCCTAAAACTATACGGTCGAAAGTGTGGCTGTATTTCACAAGAAAGGATTCCGGCACCGCGACGTGCAGCAAATATCTTACAGCAGTTGCGTGTATAGGCGGAAACACGTCAAATCTAATGAAACATTCGAGGGCAGACGGAATAAAGTTAAAAGCAGAGGGAGGCACCGTGTTTAACAGCTTGTGGACAACAGCTGGCGCTATCAGTGTGGACGACCCTCAGCCCCAGTCATACCAACTGTAGCAAAAAGTCACTGATTATGATGACGTCAGCAGCCTTTCCGCAGGTTAGTAGTAGGATAATGTAATGTTAATAGCAAAATGCAAATCTTGCATTCATGCTAACAAATAGTCAAACGATTTGTAAAAAACTAATGTAACATGGATTCTGTTTATAATTGTGGCTTTACAGCCTGTACTAGTAGCACTACAACAGTGACCCCATTTACCATTGTAAAGAAGGCTATGCATGTCCTGTGCAGGACAATAAGTTTCTGCAAAAGAATTGCTAAAATTTGAAGCTTACATATTCATATATACTTTAAACTTTTAATATATTGTTAAATTTTAAGCATAAAATTTTTTGTTCAATAAAAATTCATTCTTGAGTCATCCACTATAATTTTTTGGCTTAAAAGTATCGGTTCAGGCACCGTTTTGGCACCGGTACCGTTTTCAAAGTATCGATTTGGCACCGGTATCGAAAAAAACCCAAACGATACCCAACCCTACTCATAGCACTGCAGTTGTTACTGACAACGCACGCAACATGGAGGTGGCAGTGAGAGAAGCCGGTGTTCAATCGAAAAATGCTACCCATCGAGTTTTGCTAACTATCGGATCTGCACATGCGCAGTCCCACAAGTTTGCACACTGTTTCCACGCCCATAAATCCATACTCCCTTGGTGCTGAGAGTTCGGTTGGCGGTGGGTTTAAGCCGTTTTCCTTTGCCGAAACATTTGAGTTTCTGCATAAATTGTCGTGAATGAGCCTTAAGGTTGAGGAAAATAACATTTTGAAACTGGTCCAGTGTCTCAAATTTAAACACCTACGTGTACATCTTTTTGTATACTTGAATATCTTGTGGTTATGTGTGCAACACTATTAAGTGCACAGAGTAGTCCATACATAAATGCTTACACACTTGATGACATGCGTTTTTGATTTAATTTATGATAATGCTAATAAACACAACATCTAATAAGATTTAACGTCCACAGTGTAGTTGTAGTGATGCGGTAGCGTAAATCGATAGGCTCTGCTATCGATTTGTGCTACGGTAGCATTTTTCGACAAGGCAGCAAAAATCGACAGAACACTGTGTTGTTGCCGCATATTAAGTGTGTTTCGCACACACATTGAATCATGGGTCGCAAGCAGGTTTAAATGTGCCTCGCGTCAGTCGATTGCTTGGTCGCGTAAGAAAAGTCGTGGCTTTCTTTCACCGCAGTGCCACATCTGTGCTCACGGAAAAGCAAAAGATGCTTGAGATCGCATCACATAAGCTTATCATCGGTGTGGCAACAAGATGGAACAGCTCCATGGATGTGCTGGAGTGCTATCTCGAGCAACAAGCGGCTATAACGGCTTCTCCTTTGAGCGCTCATTGTGCCCTTGAAAGTCATGTAAGTAACCTAAACAAACACTAGTGTTTATGTTCAACAAAACACCAATTAATTTATTTTACATTATTTTTACTGCTTTAAGAAGTTCTGTCTGAGGTATCTTTTTAATTTTAAGTTCATGTTAAATAAAAAAAAAAATTTCAGTGACAGACATATTCAGTTGTTATTTTGAATACAGAAGTTTTTTTAATCAAACATTGAAATGTGTATTGTATGTACAACAAAAAGTTATTGAAATTTGTTAATGTTTTAATGAATGTTATTTGAATTTCAGTTTAATTTTTTAATTCTGTTCAAAATATTGTGATACATATCGTATCGTGAACCCAGTATCGAGATACGTACTGTATCGTGACCTGGGCATATCGTTATACCCCTACCAAGCACACCAATTTCAAACCCTCTAGATCAAAATCCCAAGCATATCTCTGATAAAATTGCTTCCATTGTTGAAAATTTATGAGATGTTGCAAAACTCATGATATATTTTAACCCAAATGTCATGAGCAAAGATGTAGCGATATGTGTGTGTGTGTGCGCTATTTAAGAGGACAGCCACTTCCACATTAGAGTCAGATAAAAAGCACTTATGTGACTGTATATGATTGTGAACTGTCATAACATGTAAATCCAATTTGACCAAAAGTCAGAATTGAACATTGTGGTCATACTGTCTGTATCCCAATTGACCAAGATTGTTTGCAGGTCACTTTCAAATATGTCTGGTGTGACCAGTGTGAGATCATTTATGCTGTGGTGTGCTTGGGCAATGGTATGAGTATGAGACACCTGTGAGACAGCTGTCTGTAGCTGCAGTCAAGCAAAGAGCACTCAAAAAATTCAGACCATATTGAACAATGAGTCTCACACAGATTCACTGCTCCATCTACACATAACATGTGAACATGAAGCAACTGACAGTGAAGCAAAAATCACCATAAAGGTTTCCACAAAAAATTAATTCATGGGAGTAGAACACCCTCCAAGGGATATTCCTAATATAATGCCCCCCCCCCCCACACACACAAAAAATAATACACTACTCCAGAATGCCATAGGTGGCTCAGGGCATCCCCACAAAATGCTTTTTTTTGGGCATGGTGGGGACATGTTATGACAGCTATGGCCAAACCAGTCATGAACACTGGGCCAAAAGAGGAGCTTGGAATAAAGGCAAAATAAGGGCTTAGCACGGAGATGGAACTGTGATTTGACATAAAGACATCTGGGTAAGGCTTTTTTCAGTCTTTACCTGTTTATATTCCCAAATCTTACTTTGATGCATTGGATTCAATTATATCATCTTAAATTTGGAAAGGTAAACATTCTCGATTGAAATAGTCCCTCCTTCAAAGATGTAGAGACGGTGACATGGCTCTATCCAACTTTTGTTGTCACTACTGGGCGGCAAACATTCCATGTGTCATATTTAACTAACCTAATCGGCCTGTCTGGGTGGAAATGGAGATAAACTCTGTCAAAAACCTCTCTGTCTCCTCACTTCTTGAATCTGCACTCCCCATCCCCTCAATTAAATCAGTCAACAATTCTGTTATTAGGCATACCTTGAAAGTATGGGCTCAGGAAGTACAGCGGTTTTCTGTGCTTTTCTCTATGCAGTCTTCTTGTCTGTAACCATCTTTTCCAACCTTTACATGATTCAGTGTTTCAGGAATGTTACAGTAAGGGCATTAAGCTTTGCAACGATCTGTTTGTTGATCTTCTTCTTCTTTGTCTTTCGGCTGTTCCCTTTCAGGGGTCGCCACAGCGAATCATCTGCCTCCATCTAACCCTATCCTCTGCATCCTCTTCTCTCACACCAACTAACTTCATGTCCTCTCTCACTGCATCCATAAATCTCCTCTTTGGTCTAGGTTTGAATTGAATAAACAGCTTTCTGAATTGTTCAACCTATCTCAGTCTTTGAGATACTGTAGCTCTTCATTAGCTCTTCAATACCAAATTTCCCTGAGGCTCCTGATTCAAGTATTATATATAATCTCCTCTGCTTGTCCCCACTGCGTAGGCCTAATATCCATTATTTATGGTGGATTAATTGGTTCAAGTCACACCTCTTTGAGTAAGATTAAAACTACTTGGGGAAAAAGCCATAAATTTGACACTGTCCGATCACACATGGAATTCAATTCTCAAGCTTGTCAACCTCTTTATGTGCTCGTCACTCTTTATTATTGTTTAAGGTTGTACACAGGGCTCATTTATCCAAACTTAAGCTTTCTCATTTCTACCGAGATGTTGATCCTTACTGTGATAAATGTAAAAGTGGAGCGGCGACTCTTATTCATATGTACTGGAGATGTCCAAATTCTGAAAAATTATGGAGGGATGTCTTTCAAACATTGTCATTCATATTGAAATGCAATCTAGAACCAGATCCTCTGATTTCTCTTTTCGGCATCACTGGAGAGGAAGATAAGTGTCTAACTCCAGCTAAATGGCGTTTATTTTCTTTTGCAACACTCCTGACCAGGCATTCTCTTTTATTCAAGTGGTAGGGTTCCACATCACCCACTCACGCCCAGTGGCCCAGAGATATTATGTCCTGTTTGTCCCTGGAGAAGGTGCACTAATCAATCCGTGATTCAGACTTGAAATTTCAACAGGTGTGGGAGCCCTTCCTTCGCTTTTTTCAAATACACTTATAGTTTAATCTTCTTCGTATTAGATAATTTTTTCTCTTCCCCTCCTCTTTTATTCTCCTTTTTTTGTGCACACAAAACCCAGACTTCCAGCTTCATGATTTTGTGTTTTTCCTTTCCTCCTTTAAATATGCCTGGTGTCTAGCCTTTCTTAGACATGTAAAGCTGACTTGGAGTCATGGATGTGTGGGGTGGGAGGTATAGTGGTTTATAAGGTGTTTATAAAGGTGCATTGAAACACTACATGATTACTTTGTTATATCCCTGTTTAAAATTAATAAAAATGTTGTTGAAAGAAGCAACTCAGGGCTATCAGGAAACAATGCAAGCAAGGTTCTCAGATTTAAGTACTAAGGCTTTGATGAAATTTTTGAAAAACTTAGGTGGAGAATTGGCGTGGCTTCCCTCTTGATCCGAGTCAGCTGAATGTTGAGCACTGCTCCCTCCCTCAGGTGCTGATTCATCTATTCCACTGCTGACTGAGTCTCAGCAAGGCTCAGCAACTAAGCAGATATCCAGCTAAATAGCAATCTCCTTTACTCTGTGCTGTAATGTTGTAATCCTTACCATCTGTCTTAAATTACCTAGCATTGTGGTGACACCACCTCGAGGTTAATGTGGTATAACATTTCCAGAGAACTGAACAGCAATATCTGTTACTGTTGAATAATGTCACTATTACTAATAGCTACTTGCATAATGTAAACAAGCACCTGCACCAATAGATATTAATTAGAGTAGCTAAACTGAATGTTTTTACTGGTATTAGTTAATATTTTCAGGCTAGCACTCTTAGCGGGGAGGGGTTGGGGCATTTGTAACTGAATTTTAAAATTTACTGTAGGACATGTCACAGCATGCCACCCCCTGGTCTACAGGTACTTTCTGGTGAGCATGAATGTAAGTGGAGTCAGATTTCTATAAAAAAAATTTTATTATGGATTTCTATTACTAGACAACAATAAGATGTAGAGAAATGCAGTATTATACCTTTTGTCCTAAATGAAAATGAACTGGAATAGAACTATTATTCAGACCTGAGTGGTTTTTAAATAAGATAATGAAACTTAGGACAGATTAATTTTTTGAGCAGAGCAGAACCCTTGACTCCACCAAACCAAATAATTTTTGCCAACTCATGTTTATACAAATACCCCAAAAATATGAATGTAAACAAGATTGTTAGTGCATTGGTTTGTTAATAATATTTATAATGATTAAAACCGTTTTACTGTGATTTGTCATGTTCCCCTGCCAGGTAAACAGTGGACATGTTCCAAGGATCGTTGTGGTGAGGAGAGATTACCCAGCAGCCTTTGCTCTTGTGCTTCAGATTGTGAAAAAAAAGGCGATTGCTGTACAAATTACTACAACATGTGTAAAGGTAAAGAAATCATTCAATCACACCCAAGTTCTACTTGGATGTATACAGGTATGCATGCAGTTATCATTTACATACATACATACAACCAAAGGTCTGCTTTTTGTAGTTTCCATGAAATGAACAAAACACTATCACGTACTAACCGGAGGTGAGGCAGAAGCCTTAGCAGTTAGCCTGTGTAAAACACAAAATTTGGAAAACCCAAATGCGGAAGTTGCGCGAGTTGGTAGGATAACCATGCATATTATTATTAGAACACTCCGAGCGAGAGCAAGAGTTTACACAAATATACTCGTGTTCTAACAACACACTCATCAGGAAGATAAACCCAAAATAGGTGAGTATTCACAGATAGCATGCTCACCTGAACTCTGAACCAGCATGGGCAAACTCAATAACTGAGCGATGTGATGCGCCATTTTGTCTCCTTTTATTCTTCCTGTGTCGTGACCGTACTACTTCCGGGTCCTAGTGCCGGTCAGCGGAGCGAGTGCGCACGACAAACACAAACATCTGTAATTCGGATATTTAAGTCAGCTCAAGTAGTATTGGTTGTGGGCTCAGTTAGTCATATTTCTCTAGGGTTGACTTAGCCCAACTTTTCACCGATTTCAAAAGGTAAGTTGTCGTCCATTGTAGGTCTTATAAAATGACATGATTGTATCTCAGTGAAGGTAAATTGCTGGTTGAACTTGATTTTTTAAACTTTATTCAGTCTGTGTCTCCAAAATTTTCAAGAACACAATGTTACCTGTTGTCTCGAAAAAATTGCACTTTAAGCAATTTAGAAATTCCAACAGTACAATATCAATTCATTCAACATTTACAGTGTAGGCCTGACCAACTGAAGCAACCTCTATATCATAACACTGCCTCCAGAGGCTTGTACAGTGGTTACAAAATTGGAATGGCGATCTCGCCGCGTATACCGCCGTTTAAAGGCAACAGCGGCCAAAATAAATCAGTTGCATTTCAAAGTCATTCGTAAAATGGCCGCCAGGTGGCGCAAAGTGACATTTTCATTCATCGCAGTAAATACAACAGTGATGGTAATTTCCACAACAAACATGAAAAATCTGAACCAGAGCTATTAATGTGTACTGTACAATAATGAGTAAAAAAAAATTATAGTAGATTTATTAACTGAAATAAATGACCATATTTTTCAAGAGAATTTTCAAGCCCCACTCATCAAACAAAATTATAACGAAATCGGCCAAGTTTACTATTTATTTAAATATAAATTTATAAACCAATAAGATCAAATAACACCAAGTTATTATTATAACAGGCTTACTTCGTCACTTATCCAGAGCTTGCTTTATTAACCTTGCCTTATTTAACGTTACTTGGGTGCATCGTCTTTAAGTGCTCGCTTGGTGTAGCGGTTAGAGCCCACGGTTAGAGCCAAAGTGATACATAAAGCACCGGTTCGAATCCCGAGGGGTGATGTTTTAAATTTTTTAAATTTAATTATAGCAAAATTAAAATAAAAAAAATTGTTGTATTTTGATTTTGCTTCAGCATACTATAGAAAAAACAGCAAACTCGCACGCAACCAGTTTGTATTCTTTAAATTTAGGGGACTGACTTTTTAGGTCTGCTACTGCTGCTGTGTGTGTGTGTGTGTGTGTGTGTCATTATACTGATGAAAAGTGGTGGCCATCTGGAGTACCGGGAGTTTTGATTTACGACAGCTGTTTACGGCAGTGTAGTCCAGTGCGGGAGATGCATTGTGGGTAATGAAGTCCGGTGTTACATCTGTTACATTTTTGATAACAATAGTTTTTTTACAAACATTTCTAAACCAATAAGATCAAATGACACCAAGTTTAAAACAGATAAAATACACGTGCAAATAGTATAATTGTATAACAGGCTTACTTCGTTACTTATTTAACGCTTGCTTTCAAAGAAGTCGAGTGGCTTATTAACGTCACGGAGGTGTATTGCCTCTTAGTGCCTGGTTGGCGTAGCGGTTAGAGCGCTCGGTCAGGGATTTACAAAGCGTCGGTTCGAATCCTGGATAATGCTGTTTTAAAAAATTGTTCTATTTTAATTTTACTCAGCAAACAAACAGCAAACAAAAAAATTTATTATTCAGAGCACGATATACAACCGTTATGAGTCCCGTAACCGGCTTATACAGCTGGCATGTGACCAACGTATTTAACCGTGAGGAGTCCATAAAATCAGTAGCAGCGAATAATTACTAATTACTTTAGTTAATGCTGCTACTGATTTTATTCCAGCTTACCTGTTCAGGTTGATTGCGATTCTTTTTAAAATATTGTCTCAGTTTTATATGTTGTTCGTCTTGATGTTTGTCTTCTTTTCACTTGGCTCAATTGACAACACTCAAATGCAAATTATTCACCGTGAATCAGCTGTTCTCACCTATCCATTCAGAGAAACTGAATGAGCTGAAATGAGCCTTTGTTTTACGACCGCGACACCCCTCTCACGCACATACAGTACAGAGTAGACCAAATCATTACAGTACATACTTTATCCAACGAACATGAAAAATATCCACATAATGATGAGTTAAGAAGCATTGCTTAATTTTCGTTTAGACAGACTGTTTGTATCTGATTATTGGTATTATTAAAGAACAGCAGCACAAACAACAACACAAGGGCTTGTACAGCAAGACACATTTTTATTATTTTGCAAAGAGTTAAATTTGTAACAGTAAAAGGCATCCGAATTTAAATATATAAATTACTAGAAACAAATTGAGCACACTATCAGAATAAAAAATAGAACAAATTAAATGTTTTTTACACATACACAAGGAGGATAATGATACCGAGTTTATATTAAAATAACAAATATTGTAATATTGTTTTTGTGTTATTATAAATAATGAAATGCAGTAGGCTGTTATGGTCATCATAATTTTCTTTAATAAATAAGAGAAAACATTGTAAGCTGTGGCTGGAGACATCGTTTCTGCAGTACTCCTGGTCGGTGTTAGAAAGTCTGGGGTTGGGGTGTGTGCACAGTTCAACCGTGTACTAAGTGCACCTGCGTGTGCCTCTTTGCAGACTCGCAATTGACTCCGAAGGTCTTCCATCTCAGCGTTGCGGGCACGCAGCTGCTGCTTGAGCGCCTCAATCTCTCCGCCACACTTCTCCTGCTCCTGATATTAGGATAAAAATAATTAATAATTCATAAAAATCATTCATAAAAATAATTTATTGTCTCAATAGTAACAGTAACTGGACAACTGAAAACCTAATTTTTCCCAGTTTCACACTCGCGATTTAATGTAGCGTTTGTAATATTTATAAAATGCATAGATAATCATAAAGCATCTTACCGCTTTTTCACTCCGAAGGGCTTCCAGCTCAGCATTGCAGACACGCAGCTGCTGCTTGAGCGCCTCAATCTCTCCGCCACATTTCTCCAGCTCCATACAGTATGCAGTACAACCGGGGGGTCGCACTTCGTCTGGCACTGAAACTGTATACTGTCTTACATTTGTGGAAAAAATCTTTTTCTTGTGTTGTGCAGAGATTTTGTTGTACTCAATAATATTTATGCAGTATTTATGCAGCATAAAAAATCGCCCTACCCTAAAACCGCCACTGATGGCAATGTATGATTCTTTTAAAATGAACGTTGAAGCACATAAATGAATGATCACAGCGTGAGACTAATTATGTGTATAAAGTGGAAATTAAGTTTTAAAACCACACAGTAGTATAAAAATATTTCACAATACAAAAATGTTAATTGGGCTATTACCTGATCGGTAATCACAAACCGGATTGTTATTCAAATTATTAAAATTGTGTTTTTTAAACATTCAAGAACTACGTACTGTACAGTGGTTACAAAATCGGAGCGTCGTATGTAACATCGCCGCCGCATTACGGGATGTGCATTTGCTGGCTTTTACCACTGAGTGGCGCTATATAACTACAGACTGACGCCTCATGCCTTAGTTCATTCTCTGCCTCAATAATACACGTAATAGCCGATAACATCAAGTGAAACACTGTAGTTGACCGAATTCATAATCACAGTACTATAATTACAGTACAAATGTAGAATTCAAATTAAATCAAATCTTATTAAGATCAAATTTAAGCACAATAAATATTAACACAGTGAGCCTTTAGATTTTATCACGTGTAATTAGAAAAGAAGTGTGTAGGGTTTTATTTAAATATAAATTTCTAAACCAATAAGATCAAATAACACCAAGTTATTATTATAACAGGCTTACTTCGTCACTTATCAAAGACGTACGCTTGCTTTCAAAGAAGTCGAGTGGCTTATTAATGTCTCTGGTGTGCATTGTCTCTAAGTGGCCGCTTGGTGTAGCGGTTAGAACACACGGCCAGTGATTTACAAAGCGCTGGTTCGAATCCCGAGTGATGTTTTAAATTTTTTTATTTTAAAACTAACTAAAATGTTTTAAGTGCGCTTAAGGTAGAGTCTTATAAAGGCTATGTAGACTTATATAGTTTTATTATATATTTTTTGCACATTAATCTGAGTCCTCATCTGTTAGATCTGTTTAGTTTTTTTTTTCCTGCCGGGACGAATGCGCGGTTCCATCCCTTTCCCGCCTATTCAGGGAGCCTACGGAGTGAGCGATTAACCATAGTCGAATCGATTGGTGTGCGTCCAACTCACGTTACTCGTGTGCTATTAATGCCGGCTGGTGATAATTAACGTTAATATGATCTCGGGCTTGCTCACGATGCTCAACATCTATAAAAATAGCAAAGTATTGTGTATAGAGTGATAAAAAAAAAACTATCTAACGCATGTTAGAAAACATAATTTCCTGCATTTTTTTTCTGCTTCAGGAGTCAGTCTGTTCTGAGACAGTGAGAGTAGAGGAAGGGGCAGATTCAGGACCAGGGAGGGAGCCGGAGACAGCAGAACAAAGAGATGATATTGCCAGCACCAGCACAGGGAGCACAGTTTTTAGTTTAGATCTCATGTTTACATTTTATTGTATGTTGATGGCTTGACTGTAAACAACATAAACAATGCAATAAATTTATAAAAATATATATTTATTGTCCCCCCTGCTGTTAAATGAAATTTGCGTTATTTTACGTTAATGTTACGTTATTACATTATTAACGTCGACAGAATAAAGTAAAGTTTTATTTCTGGAATTGATGCACGGGCTTCATCTTAGGCTTTTTTTTCTTTCGGTTCTTTCGTTTCTCAGCGCCGGACTGTTGATGTCTCTTTCCAGGACCAGGCATATCGTTCAATTATTATAATTCTTTTGGCCAAATACTGTAGGCAGCCGTAACAGAGGTGAGGGCGCGCGCGTCATCACGTGTGCTTAGCCGACTCTGCGTTCACCGTAGACTTCAATATAGACGTTTATATTTTTGTTTATTTGTATATGTATGTTATTAATATTAATTTTTTAGAGATTGTGTGTGTGCGTGCACGGAGAGTTTGTGTTGATAAGTGTATGTCGATAAGTTGATAAGTGTATCAGAAAGCATTAAAATGTTCATTTGAATTAAAATGACACACACACGTCTGTATATACAGTATATCAATTACATATATATCAATTTCATTAGTTCGTTCATTCTATTTGAAGCTTCGGATGTTTGTTTTTTTCTTGGTTTGGTTAGATTAGTTCTGAACTCGCTTCCGTGAAACTATCGCTAAAACAATGTGTGTAAAACAAGTGTCATAGTCCATTGTTAGTTTTAATGATTTGGCTGAAACTAATTATCACTACATAAGTACCCTAACACCATTGATCATGAGTCTCAGCTGAACCTAATTCTATACTTGTAACAGAAAATGTAGATGCAGATTCCAAATGTGTATTTATATAATAGATAGATAGATAGATGTGTGTGTGTGTGTGTGTGTGTGTGTGTGGGCTCTACGCAGGGGCAAGAGAGGGCAGCGCACCCTTAAATGTCTGCACATGTTAATATATTCCTAAAATGTATATATTACAAGTTGATAAACTGATCTGCGGTAGCGGAAAAATCCGCTGAAAATGACAGGCTGCAGCGCGCACACACACACCTACACACGCGCACACACACACACACACACACACAGACACACCTCCCTTGAGCCCTGCGTCTGTCGGATTTCAGCGGTCACGGAAAGACTTTGAAGCAGTTTATATATGAATCTAAGCTTGAACTTATCAGCATTGTAAATATATAATACTTTTCAAATAAAATCGCTATTACTTTGACCCTGAAGTTTAGTTTAGCACACACAAAAAACAGAAAAGTCATTTCTGGTAAATCAACGGAATGTGTAGTTTATTTACAGTAATTCATTAAAAAATGAATATACATTGTACAGTACACGGTAAACACGGGAAAGATTACAAAATGAAAAAACAAACAGTGTCTACTTTATAAACAGCTTAGTATGTGCGTCGAGATGCTGAAATCCCTTGCATGTTTTTGCTTCCAAGTGGAGAGATATTTGACCGATAGCCTAGAACAAAAGATCTATAGGTGTGATCACAACCCCCTCCGACCGACCGTGCCATCAATCACTGACCACCTCAGAAGTTCCCTCCAATGTATGGCTGCAATACTTGTTTTGCAAGTATTTTTAACACCATTCAAAGGCTTACAAGTTCCATTCAACATATAATGATGTCTCCACATGTTAATATATTCCTAAAATTTATATATTTCAAGTTGATAAACTGATCTGCGGTAGCGGAAAAATCCGCTGAAAAAAGCACAGGCTACAGCGCACGCGCGCACACACACAGACACACACACACACACACACAGACACACCTCCCTTGAGCCCTCGGTAAACATCCAAGCACTCAGGCACGCAAATCCCCTGACCACAATAAGGTGGCAATCCCTCAGGGGGGAAGATGAAAAATACAAATTAAATAAATAAAACAAAATAAAATATCCTTAATCCAGATTTTATCAATCAACGACATAATATTGATCTTAGCTGGATGGTCTAATTCTCAAAACCGTTTAACCTAAAGAAAAACTTAACACACTATAACTAGAATATTTACAAAACTGAAAGGTTGTCTTATGTATAATAAAAAAAACCTCATAACTCAAAAAGATCATATTATGTTTTTATATATTTTTTTAGATTTTTTTTTTATAGTAACTGAACAGCTCTCTTCTCTCCAATCCACTCCTAAACCACAGTCTCCTATTTCTCTGTGCGTGCTCTGGAGACTGTGAATGAATACACGCAGCGGAGGTTTTGTAAACTGTAGAGATACAATAATTTTACTGCTGGAAAATCAGCATTTTATCTAATTTGAAATATAAACCTAATATTATCTGTTACTTAATATATTTTCTTTTGATGATGACCATAACAGCCTACTGCATTTCATTATTTATAATAACACAAAAACAATATTACAATATTTGATATTTTAATATAAACTCGGTATCATTATCCTCCTTGTGTATGTGTAAAATACATTTGATTTGTTCTATTTTTTATTCTGATAGTGTGCTCAATTTGTTTCTAGTAATTTATATATTTAAATTCGGATGCCTTTTACTGTTACAAATTTAACTCTTTGCAAAATAATAAAAATGTGTCTTGCTGTACAAGCCCTTGTGTTGTTGTTTGTGCTGCTGTTCTTTAATAATACCAATAATCAGATACAAACAGTCTGTCTAAACGAAAATTAAGCAATGCTTCTTAACTCATCATTATGTGGATATTTTTCATGTTCGTTGGATAAAGTATGTACTGTAATGATTTGGTCTACTCTGTACTGTATGTGCGTGAGAGAGAGGGGTGTCGCGGTCGTGAAACAAAGGCTCATTTCAGCTCATTCAGTTTCTCTGAATGGATAGGTGAGAACAGCTGATTCACGGTGAATAATTTGCATTTGAGTGTTGTCAAGTGAGCCAAGTGAAAAGAAGACAAACATCAAGACGAACAACATATAAAACTGAGACAATATTTTAAAAAGAATCGCAATCAACCTGAACAGGTAAGCTGGAATAAAATCAGTAGCAGCATTAACTAAAGTAATTAGTAATTATTAGCTGCTACTGATTTTATGGACTCATCACGGTTAAATACGTTGGTCACATGCCAGCTGTATAAGCCGGTTACGGGACTCATAACGGTTGTATATCGTGCTCTGAATAATATTTTTTTTTGTTTGCTGTTTGTTTGCTGAGTAAAATTAAAATAGAACAATTTTTTAAAACAGCATCATCCAGGATTCGAACCGACGCTTTGTAAATCCCTGACCGAGCGCTCTAACCGCTACACCAACCAGGCACTAAGGGACAATACACCTCCGTGACGTTAATAAGCCACTCGACTTCTTTGAAAGCAAGCGTTAAATAAGTAACGAAGTAAGCCTGTTATACAATTATACTATTTGCACGTGTATTTTATCTGTTTTAAACTTGGTGTCATTTGATCTTATTGGTTTAGAAATGTTTGTAAAAAAACTATTGTTATCAAAAATGTAACAGATGTAACACCGGACCTCATTACCCACAATGCATCTCCCGCACTGGACTACACTGCCGTAAACAGCTGTCGTAAATCAAAACTCCCGGTACTCCAGATGGCCACCACTCTTCATCAGTATAATGACACACACACACACAGCAGCAGCAGCAGACCGAGCCGTCACTCCCCTAAATTTAAAGAATACAAACTGGTTGCGTGCGAGTTTGCTGTTTTTTCTATAGTATGCTGAAGCAAAATCAAAATACAACAATTTTTTTTATTTTAATTTTGCTATAATTTAAAAAAAAAAAATTTAAAACATCACACCTCGGGATTCGAACCGGCACTTTATGTATCACTGACCGTGGGCTCTAACCGCTACACCAAGCGAGCACTTAAAGGTGATGTACCCAAGTAACATTAAATAAGGCAAGGTTAATAAAGCAAGCTCTGGATAAGTGACGAAGTAAGCCTGTTATAATAATAACTTGGTGTTATTTGATCTCATTGGTTTAGAAAATTATATTTAAATAAAAGCATACACACTTCTTTTCTAATTACACGTGATAAAATCTAAAGGCTCACTGTGTTAATATTTATTGTGCTTAAATTTGATCTTAATAAGATTTGATTTAATTTGAATTCTACATTTGTACTGTAATTATAGTACTGTGATTATGAATTCGATCAACTATAGTGTTTCACTTGATGTTATCGGCTACTACGTGTATTATATAATGGGACGCGTCTCATTAATGAGACAGAGAATGTAAGGCATGAGGCGTCAGTCTGTAGTTATATAGCGCCACTCAGTGGTAAAAGCAAGCAAATGCACAGCAAATGCACATGCCGTAATGCGGCGGCGACGTTAAATACGACGCTCCGATTTTGTAACAACTGTACTATGCACAGAGGTGGAAAGAGTAATAAAATTTTGTACTCAAGTACAAGTACTGTTACTTCAGTGAAATTTTACTTAAGTACAAGTAAAGTTACTCTTATAAAAATCTACTCAAATAAAAGTAAAAAGTAGATCATTAAAAAATTTACTCAGAGTAAAAGTTACCGAGTTACTTTTTTATTTTAATTTTTTTAACAGTGGGGGTGATTCTTTTGCTGAATTGTTTTGCCCTTGGGTGTTTCCATGGTCACTCTTATATTAACAGATTATTGTTTGTTTTTAAATGTTTGCTGTGGGTGTCGATTGTATATTGATCTGGCTCTTTTTTCTTTTTTTTTTTTGTTAAATATATAAAAAAAAAAACACACACACAGCGGGGTGGGATGAGGCATTCTAGCATAGTTCAAAAAAGATGAGCAGATATAAATCTCAAACTAGTTGTTTTTAACTGAAGGAACACCTTTGCATAATAAAGTGGTCACTTAAATATGGTGTTATGTCCCAGTCTAGGGCCAGACAGCAAAAGAATGGTTCAGGGTTCTATTTTAAACTGTATGGAAATGGTGGTATATGGCAGAAAGAACTAGATCCAATCATTAACTGATGAAATAATGAGGTTTGTATATACAAACACACACACCAGGAGGAGGATCAGATTCAGGGTGGACCCAGGCCAAAATAACAAACAAAATGGTATTTATATTTAGTAGCTAGATTACCTGCAAAAAGAAACAACAACAAAAAAAACCCAGAAACAAAAATACAGGTACCTTCCCGGACTCCCTAAACCAAAAACAGTGAAATTATCTACAAATATATACAAAGACCAACCAAACCAAAGGGACAAAGCAATAATCAAAGTCAATTGGAGGCAAAAAGTCAAAACCAGAATACACAACCAAATATCAAAACGCCAAAATCACAACCTCTTTCATCTTTCCCGCGTCTCTCTCCGGGTTCTACTGTACATGGTCGCGCTAGTCGATGACGTCACTCAGGGCCGAAGCAACCGTGTGGAAGGTCAGGTGATGCCGATGTCAGAAAACCTGGAGTGGAGTCTGGAGCGGCGCGCGACCAGGACATGATACACACACGCGCGGCGCAACGGAGCATTTATACAAAGCATAACATTTTCATTATTTTAGCATTTTTATTCATTTATTTTTTACTCAGTAGCGAATATGATTTAAAATGTAGCGAATTACAATACTTCAAACAAAACGTACTTAAGTAAAAGTAAAATTAAAGATTTTTAAAACTACTTTAAAAAGTAGAAATACACAAAAAAGCTACTCAATTACAGTAACGCGAGTAAATGTAATTCGTTACTTTCCACCTCTGACTATGCACGATGGGCTCATCACTTAATGCGCTTCCTTCCCTCTGGAAAATGGCTCAGTCTGAACTTATCAAACCATATGACCATTGCACCAAATTTCAATCTTAATGTTTCCTAGCAAATTCAAGCAAAATTCAAATATGTTTTTATCTTAGTCTCATTGACAAGTCGGATTAAACATAGCTATAGTCAGATTAAACATAGCTATAGTTTTTAATGTTGATTTTTATAATTTTTTTTACCATACAACTTCAAGTGTTGAAGTGATCTTGATTCATGATTTATTTCAGATTTCTTTTTTTTTTTCCACAAAGTTGATGGTTTGGCATCCTTTCAGGTTTTTATAATGTGTCGTAGGCTTCTTAACCCAGCTCCAGTAACTTTTGATCCCCCCTTCGATAATCTCCTTGGCCCGGTTTTTCAAAAGTTTTAATCCGGATAAAATTTATCCGCATTTAGTAATCCTTTTTTTTGCGATACGTGATCATGTAATCCAGCTTACTTTTGAGACAGTTTTTCAAAGCAACATTGGATTGGATCAATCTGATCCGGATAGGAACTTCTCAGGATCACCAAATCTGGATAACCAGTGCTCAAACAGGTTAGCAATGTCACGGTTCGTGGCTGCCGTGGTAGACCCAAGTGCAGATGAGGAGCAAGAAGTGGTGCTTTTAGACTTATTATGGCAAGACAGGCTTAAATCCGTGGACAAGGCAGACGTGACCGTTAGATTGGAAACCTGCTTGTGTTGACGCGTGTACTCTGAGCTTGACCTGGATGCGGAAGCAGAGCGCCGGCGTGAGGTGAATGAGCTCCGTGTAGAGAGCCGGCGTGTGTGCCTTGAGCTTGCTTGGAATGCGGAAGCGGAGTGTCGGCGCGAAGTGAGTGAGCTCCGTGTAGAGAGCCGGCGTGTGTGACTTGAGCTTGCTTGGAATGCGGAAGCGGAGCGTCGGCGCGAAGTGAATGAGCTCCGTGTAGAGAGCCGGCGTGTGTACCTTGAGCTCGGGCAGGCTCGTAGATGACGCAGATGCATGGGGATTACTCGTGGTCGAGAAACAGGCAGAGGTCGAAGCCGGAGAGTAGGGGGAAGGTCCATGAGGCTCGTGGTTGAGAAAAAGGTCAGTACCGATAAGATCCGAGATGGCGAATGATCCGTGACGTGAGGCGAAGACGTGGTCATTGAAACGAAGCAAGGTCGGAAACGAGAAGGCAAGACGAGACGGAACGCTGGAATATTGGACATGGTGAGTGCACAATAATCTGGCGAGGAAGTGTAGTTTGAGTGCGAGTTAAGTAGGGGGGAGAGGTGATTATAGATTTAGTACAGGTGTGCAGAGTGGGGAACGAGGCGGTGCAAAGAAAGCAATGGGATGGATCATGGAACTGGAGTGTGCAGGTGATTCATGGCAGGGCTGTTGCTTGGCGGGTCATGACAAGGAAATCACAATGTAGAACTATAGATATGTAAAGAGCAACAAGTAGAATAGCCAGTGTGGGGTCAATATAAGTTTATTTTTATTTGAAATGAAAACACACATTTAAAAACCTAAAAACAAGAAAAACCCCACCCCATCCTCTTCCAGCAGTCCGCTCATCTGAGACCTACAACACAAACACTGTACATTGAGGATATTTATAACAAGTTTCAAATATAGATGTATTGAATAAAAAAGCGTAGCCATTAGGAGGCGCATCTCAAGTCTGGCCTTGGTTTGGTCAGAGTCAGTTGGTCCTCTGCCAGACGAAGCTGTGCTTCTGCCCTTTCCGTCTCTTTTTGCAGAAGTGCCTTGTAATCATCATCTTTGTTTGATGAAGGGGACTTCAAGCATTTCCTCTGAGATCCTATGGCAATCCAAGGCTCGCCATCCCCTACAACACCTTGAATACCATGGAGAGCTTGCGACTTCTCACCTCCAATGATGTTGAGGACCACATCTGTGTAATCTCCCCTCTTAAAGGGCTTGTTGCCTGTTTGTGGGTTTTTGGCTTCAGCATGGTCCTTTGTTGCCCTGGCCTTAAAATTCTTCCACCGCAATTTGTTTTGGTCTGTGGTCCTCCTCTGGCCAGACCCTATGGCATTATATTGCATATTTTCTGTGATTAAAATTCAAACAATTTTTCTTTTTGTTGGTACCCTTAGCAGAATTAAAACTTTTGTTCCATAATGGCACCGAACACCCACTAGTAGTGCATTGGTTTCAGCAGCAGTGAAGTTACAGCTTCTTGAGTCCATGGTTCCGTTGCTTTACTATAGTGAACATTGTTCATCATTTATAGGCCTTGGGTCCAATTGCCTCAATTGAACACAAGCCAAAACTAATCAGTTGTAATAGGTGTGTTTGAAAAGACCAATTACAAAGCCATATAAATCAGCCTTTCACAGAGAGACAGTGAAATGGCAGGTGTTGTCCACCGCCACAACCACTTTGCCAGGAGAGGATACAGTCAAAGGATGTATGTTGAACGTACCAAGCCACTGGAGCAATACACCATTAAGGAGCTCTTGTCCGGTTTTGCTTTGGGAAGGCTGATATAGAGTACCTTGTGAACCTTCTCAGGCCAAAACTTCAACACAGAACCCAAAGGAGTCACGGTCTGTCTGTGGAAGAAAATCAGCTGAGTGTGATGTGGTGAGAGATGTGTCACTGGCCAGCCTGGTCAATGAATTTGTTTCTTTTCCAAAGGACAACCAGATTGCCCAGGCCAAGCGCAGCTTTTTTCTTTTGGGGAATATGCCCAATACTATTGGAGCAATCGACTGCACACATGTGCATATACAAGCACCTCATGAGAATGAATGGGAGTTTATAAACAGAAAGGGGAGGCACAGCATCAATGTCCAACTTGTGTGTGATGCTGACCTCATCATTACCAACTACGTTGTCAAGTGGCCTGGGTCTGTCCATGATGCACACATCCTGAGGGAGAGCGCTCTATATAGAGACCTCCGAGCCAACCGACCGGATGGCATAATATTAGGAGACAGTGCCTACCCACTCCTAACACAGAACATTTCATCCTGGTTTGGGAATAGCTGTGTACAGGACAGGAAAGCCCTCCAGAGAGTGATCCGGGCAGCTGAACGCTGCTGCAGGTTAACTCTCCCCTCCATGCAGGACATCTACACCAGGAGATGTAAAACCAGGGCAGCTCGTATCATTAAGGACTTGTCGCACCCCAATAACGGACTGTTCAAACTTCTGCATTCAGGCAGAAGGTTCCGGGTCATTATGGCCAAAACGGAGAGACTCAGGAGGAGTTTTTATCCACAGGCGATTAGACTCCTCAACCATGATGGGCCACTCTCCCATTCATAGGACTGGTAACAGTTCACCCACACACTGCTGTGCTGACATTCCACACTGCACACTGCACTTTAGTCTGGACTGTAAGCATCACTTGCACTAACATTTTATCCTGCTCAGATACACACTTTATTATTATTATTATGTTTACATTTGCACCTTTTTTTTTTTTTTTTTTTTTTTTAAATTTCAATTTCTATTTCTATTTATAGATTATTTCTTTTGTTTCTTGTTATTTGCACAAAGTAGGAGCGGTTCAGGATACATTTCACTGCGTGTTGTACTTGTATAGCTATGCATGTGACAAATAAAGAATCTTGAATCTTGAATCTTGAATCCTACCATGGCTGATGACTCCTTTTCTAACACCAAATACACCGGCGCAGGCACGCTTCAACGCTGCTCATTGCAGAGCAAGATTTGCAATTGAGCGTTTAAATGGAGTTCTTAAGAGGCGCTTTGCATGCCTTAACTACCTGAGAGCGGAACCACAGAAAGCATGCAACATAACACTTGCCTGTATTGTCCTGCACAACATCGCTACTAAGCGCAATATCCCTCTCTGTGCTGACAATGATGCACCTGAGCCCCTTGGAGACCCTGACCAACCTCCTGCATTCTGC